>JXCR01124065.1:156030-168727 GCA_002079205.1 Phalaenopsis hybrid cultivar | reverse complement strand
ACAGCAGAGCTATACGAATGCCTAAAGAAAAAGGTGGAGGATTTATGTTGCGCTAGGCAAACAACCTCGAAAACCTATGGATTGTTGTTTAATTTCTAGGAAAAGGAAAGGATTTTGCTGGGGAAANCAACAGAAATAGGAAAATATTTGGTCAATCCTCCTTCAGTTCGAACACAAGTAACGACTCTAGTATACATATCTTCAATGACTTGAATATAAATCATATCAACACTTTTCTTCTCAAGAACTCTGCAAAAGATATCTCTTGGAACCTTATATTAAGCTTTTTCTAAATCAATAAAAATCAAATGTAGATTTTCCTTCTTCTCAAACTTCTCAATAAATGTATAGCTTCCACAGTAAACCTGCCCGACATAAATCCAATTTGATTATGAGAAATCTATGTAATACGTTTTAACCTATGTTCAATTACCCTTTCCCATAACTTTAAAGTATGACACATCAACTTAATTTCTCTATAATTTGCACACTCTTGTGCATCCCCTTTATTCTTAAAAATGGGGACCAAAATACTCTTCATCCACTCCTCAGACATTTTTTTAGTTTTTAAAATAATATTAAAGAGTNTAAAGAGTTTAGTAAGCCAAGAAACTCTCAAATCTCCTAAATATTTTCACACTTCAATTGAGATATCATCAGGTCCTATAGACTTTCCACCATTGGTTTTCTTTAAAGTCTCCTCAACTTCTCTTTTACTAATGCGACGGTAAAAATGAAATGTTTTATTATTATTTATGATATTAAGATCACTAAGGTCGATCGTATTTTCTTAAACTTCATTTAAAAGTTTATCAAAATAACTCACCTACCTATGTCGAATATATTTTTTCTAAGAAAAAGAAACTTTGATTTTCATTTTTAATACACTTGCGTTAAATCTTTATTTTTCTTTTCTCTTTGTTTTGGCTAGTTTATACATATATTTTTCACCCTCCTTAGTATCTAATATATTATAGAGATCATTAAAAACAAAATTTTTAGCGTCAAGATTGTTCGTTTAGACTTCCTGCGTGTCGCTTAATATTTTTTCCAGTTTTCTAAANCATCAGGTCCTACAAACTTTCCACCCTTGGTTTTCTTTAAAGCCTCTTCAACTTCTTTTTCACTAATGCGACAGTAAAAATGAAACTTTTTATTATTATTCACAATATTAAGATCACTAACGTCGATCTTATTTTCAGAAACTTCATTAAAAAGTTTATCAAAGTAACTCACCCACATATGTTAAATATATTTTTCTAAGAAAAGTACTTTTCTATTTTCATCATTAATACACTTGAGTTAAATCTTTACTTTTATTTTCTCTGTTCGGCTAGTTCACCCTCCTTAGTATCTAATATATTATAAAGATCATTAAAAGCAGAATTTTTAGCGTCACTGATTATTCTTTTATACTCCCTGCGGGTCATTTGATATTTTTATCAGTTCTCTAAACTTTTAAATTTAAACCAATTTTTATAACATAACTTCTTATATTTTATCTTTCCTTGCACATTATTATTTCACCACCAACTATTTTTATTTATAAAATTTTTTTCTTTTGATTGACCAAGCACATTTTTTGCTACTTGTTTAATAGTGTTTGTTATTTTATCCTACATAACATTTGCTTCTTCATGAACATCCCAAATTTGAAATCTAGAATTTTACTCATAAAAATAATTTTATTTGTGTCTTTTAAGTTTCTCCATCTAATTCTACGATGATAAGTCCTACTATTCTTTATTTTACAACTTTTAATCTTAAAATCTAGAACTAATAAACGATGTTGGGTACTTAAATTTTCACTTGGAATGACATTACAATTTTTATAATCGCGACAATCTCTTCTTCTCATATATATATATATATATATATATAAGCCCAAAAAGACTAATATATTAAATAGAAAGAAAGATACAGATACAAATGTGTGAGAGGGCCCAAGCATGACACCCTGCCCACACAAAAACCACAAATGATTCCAAAACTAAAAAAAACAGAAAAATACATTGGATACTTAAAAAAAAAACATAACAGTGTCGAAATACAAAGTATCAGGTGGCTAAAGAGCGACCTAATTTGGTCTTGCCTCTGCCTCGAGTACTAGGGAAGGAGCAAGCTAATAAGCTAGTAAGATGATCGTTATTGTCAGTAGTAACCAATGTATCATCCAATATGTTCCCGAGCTGGAGTCAGTATCCATTCTTCTTCTTCCTCCTGGAATAGACATGTCATTCCCCATCCGAAGAATCAGTCTAATAGGGTGGTAGAGCTGAAGCAGAAGGAATATCAACCGTAGTACCCACAATAGGTCCTACTATATGTGAAGAATGAGTTGCCTCTATACCGGATACTTCCTGAAGAAGTGAAGCTACGAGGTTCTCCTGATTATCAGTCTGAACACTATCATTTGTAGGTAATTCTATGAGGTTTGAAGGTATCAGCATCACATCACTCGCAGTAACGGTAACAACAGTGTCATGGGGGGTTCTCAGAGGCGACAGGCACCTCCTGTCTGGTACTATCCTCCCCAGATGGAACTAAAATGTCCAGAGCAGTGGGGTTAGACCCATCCTTATTCACTTGAACCTTAGATTTCAATTTGGATGAAACTTGTGGCATTTATCAAAGACATGTCTAAACATCTTACAATGGGTACAATATGGGAGTCTGTGCTCCATGACGATTTGTTGTCAATAATCATTATGGGTCGTGCCCAGCCAAACTTCAGTAACATCAGGTAAAGTAATATTCTTTTCCACAAGTATTATGACCACCGAGGGTCTGGTTAAGTTGAAAGTAGGTAGAACTAGCTTCAAAAGATCCTCAAGGATGGCCCCGATAGGATAGAGAACCTGATGGTGAAAAAATGCAGCTTGAGACCAGGTAAACTAAACCATACCAGTACAGTGGGACTTTCATGTTTTGGGTCGAAATCATGAGACCACTTGAGTAGCTTCATAGATTTACCAACGATGTTAAAATATTTTATGGAGAAAATCTGAGTGTAGTCCTCAGGCACGGTTAACTGAATCAATACATGTCTTCCATCCATGAGCCCCACTTTCCACTTTTCTGTTAATTTGAGGACATCAAAACTTTTCTCGATAATTTCCATAGGTGGGTGTCCCGACTGAAATTTCCTAATAAAAACAAATTTAAATTTGTCAGTCAACGTTGAAATTTCTGACGTGGAGAAAAAGAGTGTTATTTTCTCACTTTTTATGCTTGTATTCTTAACAAAAGGACAGTCACCTGTAGCATCACGATGCTCCTTATAACTTGAAGGGAAGACAACCGCCGTCTCCCCCTGAGAATTACCCACCACGTGGGCAAAGAAGGAGGTTTTGTCTAGTTCAACCGAAGAAGAAGGAAGCTCCATCACAGCAAAAAAGCCCTGCAAGTCGGGCAGAGGCAAAATAGACGAGCCGAAGAGCTGCGCAGAAATCGTAGATGAAATGCGCAGAAGACAGAAGACAAAAGACAGGGCACGAAGTCGCAGCTTGACAGAAACTGCAGCCCGATCCGCGCAAAAAAGAACCGCAGAAGCTAGAAGGCACGAAGGAGGAGACGACGAAACCGCAGAAGCAGATGTCGAAGCCCTTCGTAGTTTGGCGCGAGAGAGAAGTCGACGAGTCGTCGTCGTCGTCGAGTGCGGAAAACAATGTCGTCGTCGAGTGAGGGAAACCTCGTCGTCGAGTTAGGAATCAAACTAGGGTTTCGTTATCGAGCGAAAACCTAGCAGAGTAGATCCCCATCTTTGGTAGAATTGTATATATTGTATGTGTGAGTGTGCGTGTATATATATATATATATATTTATTTATTTATTTGATACTATGTATTTCGACACTCTTAGACTTTTTATTTAAGTATCTAATNTATATATATATATATATTACTGTTATTATTATTTTTTTTTAAAAGGAATGGCCAGAGGCTATTATACGGGCTCCAACCAACCCTCATGCACCAAAAAAAATTTGAGTACCGCAGCCTACCCTCAGGGGGGGGAATCAAACCATAGATCAGAGGGGACTTACAACTGACAAACATATGCCTGACTAGCTGATCTGAGTACGCGAGACACACACACACACACTTACATACATACATATATATATGTATATACATACATACATACACATATATATACTGCAATTGCATATGATTATATAGTGTTAAAATAATATTAAATATTATATATAAGCACACATGTTATTATGACATATAAATATTAATATAGAAGTGTCCGAATTTTATGTCAAGCATGTTCATAATCATAAATATTTGGTATTTTTTTTACAAATTATATCCCATTTTAGTATTTATACTGCATGCCCTTATTTTGGTGTTTATGTTTATGCTTTGATAAATAGTAGTTATTTATTGAGTTTGATTATCAAACTCAGTTGTTGATATTTTTATATAGTAGATTCTATTTTGACACTTGCAAGATCGTCTCCACAAGAGTAGATGTTTCAGTTTTATATTTTCTTTTTGGTATTATAATTTTTGCATTAATTATTGTATTCTTTTTTGATGGTCAACTATTTCTATTTCAATTTCTCTACAATTATTTTTTACTTTTTTCTTTTAGTTGTATCGGTTCGACTCCTAATTAAGAAATAAAGTTTATCCTTTCTCGCTTATTTGNAATATTATATATAAGCACACATGTTATTATGACATATAAATATTAATATAGAAGTGTCCGAATTTTATGTCACTCATGTTCATAATCATAAATATTTGATATTTTTTTTACAAATTATATCCCATTTTAGTATTTATACTGCATGCCCTTATTTTGTTGTTTATATTTATGTTTTAATAAATAGTAGTTATTTATTGAGTTTGATTATCAAACTCAGTTGTTGATATTTTTATATAGTAGATTCTATTCTGACACTTGCAGGATCGTCTCCACAAGAGTAGATGTTTCAGTTTTAGATTTTCTTTTTGGTATTTATAATTTTTGCATTAATTATTGTATTCTTTTTAGATGGTCAACTATTTCTATTTCAATTTCTCTACAATTATTTTTTATTTTTTTCTTTTAGTTGTATCAGTTCGACTCCTAATTAAGAAATGAAGTTTATCCTTTCTCGCTTATTTCATTATTAATTATATGCAATATTTTCTTTTGAGAATACAAAATAGGTTTAAATCCATCGATCACGCCCCCTATGTTGTCACTATGTACCGCCTTATAGATCTGAGATGTGATAAAGTGATATAAGAGCCTATGTTTTGTATCCCTTTCTTTTGTAATCAATATTCTTTTGATTTCTGATAGGGTAGAAGATATGTTATATNTGTGATAAAGTGATATAAGAGCCTATGTTTTGTATCCCTTTCTTTTGTAATCAATATTCTTTTGATTTCTGACGGGGTAGAAGATATGTTATATTAATATTATTTAACTAATTATTTAACCCGCATTAATTTTGTAAAGTTTAATTGCTTAGAATTATGGCTTTTAATTTAGCTCTAAAATCGTTAATCGCTTAATAATTGATTTGAATTTTGCTCGGATCAAAATAAACGAGCCAAGCCACGAGCCAAGACTTTGAATTGAATTTTGAGCCGACTTTGAGCCGGCTCAAGCTTGGCTCGAAATCAGATTGTTAATAGCTCTAGTGATGTTAGGACTATAAATTTTGAGAATTTATTTTGAAGAATGCTAATCANTATGTTATACTAATATTATTTAACTAATTATTTAACCCGCTTTAATTTTGTAAATTTTAATTGCTTAGAATTATGGCTTTTAATTTAGCTCTAAAATCGTTAATCGCTCAATAATTGATTTGAATTTTGCTCGGATCAAAATAAACGAGCCAAGCCACGAGCCAATACTTTGAATTGAATTTTGAGCCGACTTTGAGCCGGCTCAAGCTCGGCTCGAAATCGGATTGTTAATAGCATTAGTGATGTTAGGACTATAAATTTTGAGAATTTATTTTGAAAAATGTTAATCGCTCCAAAATTGATTCAAATTTTGGCTCAAATTCAGATCAAATCGAAATTTTGGACCAATTTTTATTTTATTTTATTTTGAGTAGACCCCAGTTTGGCTCGAAATTGGATCGTTAACAACTCTACTTAGAATGACTCCAAAAAGAAGAGGTGTTGTAGCTACTTGTGCAACAGAAGCCTCGAAAGCTACTATAAAAACCGTACCTATCCCTTAAGGTCTCTAACTTGCCTAGCCTTCATCGTGCTTATCTTAGTCAACCCGCCAAGACCATCAGAGCACTCTCACTTAATATGACGACTCTCATGGGGGAGGTGACACAGAAAGTCACCCAGGTATTATAAGCTAGTATCATAACTCAAATCACATAGGCACTTTAGGCAATTGACAAGTCATTCAACCAACACTGCAAGCATCTCAATACCACCAATTTCAAAAGTGAAGGCTGAACCTCATCAATCAACTGCGATAGCTAATAAGAGCATGCATCGAGTGATAGACCAATTTTTGAATACGCACTCTCCCATCTTCATTAGTGCGACAGACTCGCTCGAGTTAGTGCCCTGAGGACTACACTGTGGATATTACAACATTTCAGTCGCATGAAGGAGCTGGTGATTGGTAAAAGTATTATTGCTGCAATACGTTTGGACCTGACTCAACGATCTCTTAGGTGAATTTCAAGAGATTGGGTTTTTGACAATATTTTCCTATGGTGGACCGTGCTAGGCTGATAAATGAAATAAAGACCATTTGCGCGTACGAGATACAATTTGCAAGGATTGTTAGAAATGTATCTTCCATTGTCTGACACGAAGATCATAGGGTTTATCATTTTCATTTGAGCTTACGCGAAGATATTTAGAGGAGCTTGTTTGCTGTAAAATGTACTACCTATAGAAAGCTGGTAGATTGAGTCATACATACATAGTTAGAACTTAATGCGTGTGTAGAAAAAAAAAGGCATACAATGAAAGAAAATAAATGACCAGGTATGACCGCACAAGAAAAATCACCAAAGAGTTAAATTGAAGATCAATTCAATGTGTCCCCACTACGGTAAGAGACATGCTAGACCTTACAACCTAACAATTGATAAGTGCTTCAAATGCTACAACACTAACCATAAGATTAAAGATTGCCCTCTCACACCCCAAACTCAACCCATGATAAATATGAAGAAGAACTTCAAGCAGTATAAAAATAGATAACATAAATCTGCTAAAGATCAACATCAGAAGCAAAATAGGTCAATACTACTTTCAGTCCCAAAAACAACTACAACAAGTGATGGTGTATTAGTCGTATCAACACTGGATGCAGTACTAGCAACACAGTCAATTGCCATTGACATATCAATAACCATCATTTATGCAGTAATAGCGTTAGAGACCTCAGGCTCAGAAGCAAACCAACTAAGCGATTCCACCACAAACATTTATTATGATGCAGCAAGAAGCTCGTGAAGCTCCTGTTGTGGTGACATTTATTACCTCTATCCTTGAGCAACCAGTAAGGGTATTGTCTGACTTTGGCATCACATTCATTCATATAAAAAAAAATGTATTTAATATATTAATTTCCTCATTACAGTCACATCCAACGTTAATTATACCATTTGGCTCATCCATGACTATCACTCAATGTGGTTTATTATTAACAAAAAGCATATGTATGCTTCGCTCATAGAACTTCCACTAGTTGAGTTTGATGTAATCAATGGGTATGAGTTTGACGACCAAATTCTTTTTAGGGGGTGGTATGTAAGAACGGAATTGTATAGTAGCCAAATCGAACATTCCCTCCCGTGAGCGCCGCTTATTTCCTTTTGAATCGCAAGATTTTCACAATCTTCCCTTTGCTTTTTCTTCTTCTTGAGATGGCCTCTGTTGTGTTGCTCTCCTGATCATGCAAGTCACACGATATTCCTTTCTTTTTCTCTCTGATTGTTGTCGCCATCCCGATTGGGAGATTTGATCGACTTTCCCATTCCCCCCACCACCTTCTCGATTGAGCAGGTTTGGCAATCCTTTTCCCGTTCGACACTCCTCTCTCTACTTTATTTAATGGTGGTCGACCTTAGGACGTCATCATAGCTCTACCTCCTAAAACTACCATGCCAAGTCCATCGAGCATCGCCTCTTCTTCTTCGCGCCTTTACAGTTGCCGCCTCCCTCGCCTCCTTCCTTCAACTTCGTAGCTACCATCCTCATTAGTGGCAGCATAACTTACCATAGCCGAGGCATGGGGTGAGCTCCCTCATTGCTTTTCTACTCCTATTTCTTTCAGTAATGTTTGTATCTAATTTGAAATCAATTAGATTTATTATTTCTACTTTTGTTTGGTAATCGCATTATGATAGAATAAGATTAATTTCAAATTAATTCCTAGACCTTATAATAATAATAATAATAATAATAATAATAATAATAATAATAATAATAATAATAATAATAAACATGATCATCATCATCAAAGTAAATTTATTTAATAATAAATTTGTTCTATAATGAGATGACTAGGATTAAATAGGTTATGTCTAACTTAATAAATACTCAAATTTTATTATGGTTATTAACAAATTTGTATTTGAATTTGGATGACTTGTATTATGTAGGATTTGTTGTCAAATTCTCCGAGTGCTAGTAATTCGACCTCAAATAAATTTGGAATTTTATATTGCTCATCTCAAGATAAGTAATAATTTTTTATTAGGGGATAGAAATACACTTCATTGATAGGGGCATTATCCTTACTATTTGTATTAAATTATTAACTATTTATAAGTTTGCAAGTCATACCATTTAAATTCTATTAATATATTTGTAGTAGATTTTATTTCTTGTTCATAATAACTTTAATGTGTAATTAATATTATTTTATTATTACATAAACTCCTACTTAATTTCTTATGTCTTGTATTTCTAATATTTATTAATTCTTTAATGGTTTTGATGTATTAAATATTATTATTACAAATACATAATTGTATAAATATTGGGGGTCTTGTAGTTATATTCATGTACTTTGATTGTGGTGCATGAAACATGTGATATTATAATATTATTATGCCGGTATTAAACCCTTATGGTGGCTAGCTATATCGATGGGTCCTCAGAAAAACCATTGGATTTCCATGAAATTGGTGTCTACATTTACTTATTTCAAGATGTCATATGAAACTGACTATATATATATATATAAATATTTGCATGCTAGTCATGTATATTATCATAGTGTTAAAATATTATTAAATCATATATGTATAAGCACACATGATATTGTGGCATATAAATACTTATATAGAATTGTTTGAGTTTAAGTCACTTATATTCATGATTATAAGCATTTGACATTCTTTTTATAAATTTTATACATTTTTATTGTTTATATTGTGTTGAAATTCAGAATAATGTGAAATAAAATGGAGTTAAACAAGGGTATTTTCATTGATAACAAGGGAGTTATAAATAAACTTTTACATGAATGCTAAAATAGGAAAAATGAAAAAAAGAAAATAATATGAAATAAAAAATATATCACCTAATATCTCTAATAATCAATTCATATTAATTATTTGAAGACAAAAGAAAAATTATAAAATAGAAAAGCTTAAAATAGAAAATGAAATAACCCCTAATCGAAGGAAATAAATATAAAATAGGAAATAAAATAACTTCTAATCTTAGGAAATAATTTATTTCTCATAACTTCACACAGAAATAAATGATTTCCTAATATAGCTTCTAACACTTCCCCTCAAGTTGAAACATGGTTGAAAACCATGTTCAATTTTCATTTAAAAACATCAAATAATGGACGAGGAAAATCTTGTGAAGTAGAATTTGAAATATTCATCCCATACTACGGTTGTCTTTGACCGTAGTTCCAGCAGTTATTGTACGTAGGCGAAAGGCTCCTACAGATAATGTTGCAGAGAAGTTTGCAGAAAAGTAGAAAACATGTAGGAAAATGCTGAATTCTAGTTGAATAGAGTTGTCTTTGACTACAATTCCTGCAATGTTTGTAGGTAGGTGGAAGACTGCTACAGATAATGCGACAGATGTGTTTTGCAGGGAAGTAGACAACCTTTAGAAAAAGCTATGGAAAAGTATTCTGAATGAGGGCTTGCAGATCTTGCTTGAGAAACCTAGCATCGACTGGGATGCAGAGTAGTGGTAAGAGAGGACTGTTGATGTAAGGCTGCAAGAAAACAGAGATGCCGGTCTGCTTGAAATCAGAAAGCCGGACTACTGGAAATTAGGAAGTCAGCCTGCTAGAAATTTGGACAATTGTAGAAAATTAGGAAAGTTGGACTGCTGGAAACTAGGAAGCCGGACTGCTACAGGGAACATGCGCCACAAAATAGCGGGAAGGACCTCTAGGAAAAAAACGTACCTCCAGCAGTAGGGACCTGTAGAAAATAAGGGAAGCCGGACTGCTGGAAACCAGAAAGTGGGTCTAATGTAGGAAAAAAAACTCTAGAGGATGACCTGCAACAAGAAGAATTCCGGTGGACCTGCTGTGGGAAAAACTCCGAAGAAGGGTCTGCTGCGAGTGGAGTTTCGCAAATAGGATACTTCCAGTTAGCACTGGGAGACTAACCCGTGTGTCTAGAAATAGCTCCTCCATAACCTGCATTTGCACCAGAACAAGTAGAAACATACCCGCTCCTCGGAAATCCTTAGTGTAATACTTGCAACCCTTCTCACCAAGGGTGACCAGTAGGAGCTTCAAGGTAGGCCTCCAAAGCAACAAGGCCACTTCATCTTCCACTGAATCCTTACCAGTTAAGAATTCAAGCTCAACGACACTAACTTTAATGACATCAACCTGGTCCCAGATGCTCAAAATTTGTTCCTTCGCCTTTATTGCAAAAGGCTAAAATGGCAGCCGAAGTTTGGGTTATAGAAAGCAAAATTCCGGCTTACTTGGNTAGAAACATACCCGCTCCTCGGAAATCCTTAGTGTAATACTTGCAACCCTTCTCACCAAGGGTGACCAGTAGAAGCTTCAAGTTAGGCCTCCAAAGCAACAAGGCCACTTCATCTTCCACTGAATCCTTACCAGCTAAGAATTCAAGCTCAACGACACTAACTTTAATGACCTCAACCTCGTCCCAGATGCTCAAAATTTGTTCCTTTGCCTTTGTTGCAAAAGGCTAAAATGGCAGCCGAAGTTTAGGTTATAGAGAGCAAAATTCCGGCTTACTTGGTATCCTCCATGGTCGTTAAATGAGCTGACCTTGGACTAGCTTGCATATACACCCAAATAGAAATTTTCAGTTTGAGAATAAAAGCATTCTGGTAAAATCCAAAGAGAGCAGCATGCAATCCATTGATGATAAAATTCATCAAGAAGAAAAATTTTTTGGTTGNTAGCTTGCATATACACCCAAATAGAAATTTTCAGTTTGAGAATAAAAGCATTCTGGTAAAATCCAAAGAGAGTAGCATGCAATCCATTGATGATAAAATTCATTAAGAACAAAAATTTTTTGGTTGTTCAACCATATTTTGGAACTCTAAGCTGTATGCAAATAATTTGTACCAGCGCAATGAGAGAGGTAAAACAATAGCAACGACACAGTGTGTAGTATAACCATTGCTGCCACTCATCTGATTAGTTAATCTCGTTCCACCACCGTAATCTAATCCTGGCGATTGCTCCTGCCAATCCCAACATTGCATCGCCCTCGCTGTCCGCATTTCTCCTCTCGATTCCCTTCTAGGGCACAAATTGCATAAATCTTGTGGAAGAAAGGAAGAAAAATTGTGGAGGAAGAACGTGGGAGATAGGGTTAGGGACTTCGTGGATAAGGGAAGGAATGAAGGATGTGTGTTGGCGAAGGGCCAAACTGTAGTCACTTGCGCAACCAGATTCTGTGGAGGAATTTTCCACCTTTAAAAACAAGCAACAGAGCCTCCTTCACCTTTTTTAAGTCCTGCCTCAGGTAGGCGGTGGTGGAGATGATAGACATCACGATGCCGCATGCGGCAAGGCCGGCGATGACGCCGAGTTTAGGGCTGACGAAGGCAAAGAAGGTGAAAAAAAAATTGTTATTTTCAAATATCAAAATGAGTGCCACTCCCTTGTTGCACGAAAGATGGCAGGAAGGAAGTTTGCCGGTTTTGCAAGGAGGACCAACGATGGCTTGGGTAGGGAATTTGAATTTGATAAATTGTTAAAATTTAGAATAATGTGAAATTAAAAAACATATTTTCATGAAAAGAGGTGTAAATGACCCTTTACATGAATCCTAGAAAAGGAAAGATAATAAAACAAGTCACGGGATTTTTGCATGATGGAAGGGTCCAAAGCTGTAATAAGTTTAGCAGGAACATGCGGCTGATGGTTGAATGATGCTTTGCTCCATCTAAACCTTCAAGCTTTGGGGACCAACAGCGCAAACCCTTCTAGCTTTGGGGACCAATAGTGCACGGTGGAAGGATCCAAACATACTAATTATATTAGTATTCTGAAATGGATTAATTTAATTGTGTGGCTGTGTATAGGTACTAATTTAAGCCATATCATTTGCACTCTTTCTAAACATCATGTCCCTTGGCCAGCCCACATTCCAATACTCATCACTTTCTCAACATAATCATTGGATATTTTCATTTGATGGCAATTATCAATTTAAATACTAAGTCAAATTGTTTTTCACTTAATTGATATAAGATGGTTATGCCCGTTATTGAGTTAAGAACTC
>JXCR01124065.1:83113-155229 GCA_002079205.1 Phalaenopsis hybrid cultivar | reverse complement strand
ACAACATTTAGATGGTTTAGACATATACAATAAATAATAGGAAGAACAATTATTAAATGATTAGGAAAAATTTGTGCTAGAGAATTAAAAAGGATAAGAGGGAAGCCTAAATAACACGCATAAAATAGTGCAAAATGAATTACAAAGAAAAGTTTTAACACAATCGGTAATCGAAAAGTTGACTATAAATAACTGGGAGAGACAAACTGATGAAGTTGTCGTCCATACCAGATGTATCATATAAATGACAGCTTCCCTTGTGCGAGCCTACTAGAGCACCCTTCAAAAGACAAAAGAGAGCAATTAAAAAAAAAATGGCAGAAGCAAAGTTCAAAGAAAAGGGAAGTTTCTCAACATATTCTAAATAAATACTAGAAGACTATATGGCATGAAAAGCTAAACCTGCCCATCAGGTGTATAACATGCAGCTGTAACCATTTCATGAAGATCATTCCAATCCACAACTCGCTGATCTGGTATGCTCCATATCCGAATTTTCTCATCCAGAGATCCACTAATGAAGTACCTGTCATCAACAGGATTGAATTGGATGCAAGTCACTGCAAATAAAATGTTAATAAGTATCAGAATGGTATTTGCTAACAGTAAAACACAATGGACAAGCCAAGCATTATTGGTTAAAGAGGATATTGATAAGCATTAGTCTTACTAACCATAGTCACTGTGTGAAAAAATTTTCAGGCAGGAAATGCTAGACATATGCCACAACCTAACTGTCTTGTCCATTGAAGATGAAAGTAGGTACTGCCATTCACAGAAATAAGAATTAGCAAAAACATATAAACAAATGTCAGCATTTAAGCAAAAATTGCACTTAAATTCTTTATCTAAACGTAATATGCAAAAATATCAAAAGGCAAGCAAAACATAATACTAGAAACCACTTCATGCCACGATAAAGGATAACAAGGGGGAGATACACAAGTAAAAGTTCCATTGATACGCCGATAAAGTAGACTCAATTAATCTATCACTAATAAAGGCTAGCTTATCACTGCAGTAGAAGATCAACCACTTCACTCGAGCATGCTATAAGATGCTCCATAACCCTGATGGTTAGTTTTTTGGAAAGACAAAAGTCATTCACATAAGTTTTATATTCCGTATGTTCCTGACCACAGTATTCATATCCTAAGCCACAGCCTTCATAAAGTGCTGTAAAATTTTCCTTGACTAACAAAAGAGCTTCAAATGGCCCCACCATTGAGCTGTATTTTTCTGAATAGTAATGGGAAAAGCTGCTTGAGAGTGGTAACAAAAGGTAGTCAAATGAGTTAATCATGCATTAAGCTAGATGAAATTAAGTAATGAAATTTTGATATGTACATCCATATGATAATTTTTACATCAAACAAAACAATTAAACGAGTAGCGTGAGAAATAAAATGATAGCTAGCTAAAGGACATCTCAATAGCTCCTTCAAGTTTCCCTGAGATGCATTTTCTTTTGTTTCTTACAATATCATTTCCGCTTATAAGTCCACGAAAATGACCAACTGATTGCTGGCTTGGAACAAGAATTAATCTGCCATTTGGCAACAACAAGGGTACAGGTTCAATATATCATGCAAGTGTAAGGTTGCATGTATTAACCTCCCCAACCGCATCATAATGGCTCCGTGTACAGAGAAAAGTTCATGCTTTACAAACAAACAAAGAAGAGAAAAATTGGTGATATTGGAATTTGTACTTTCCAAGCAAGCTCCGTGTAAGAAAATGGACGCTATTAAAATGAAGGTGGACAGTATCCTTGCTTTATAGAAACGGTCACTTTTACATCTAGAGCTAAAAATTTTTTTTAAATAAAGAATTTTTAAACCTAAACTCCACTTTGATGATGTTTCATCCAATAGCATTCCCATCTTTATTTTTTGCTTTAATCTTTAAACTAATATTCGATTTAAACTATTCCAAAAACATAATCAATGCTCTGGATCTTCTTTCTTTGGTCTTAGCATTAAAAGTAAAACAAGAGCCTGATAAATGCATGCCATATATGGAGAAGAAGATGCATAAGGAACACTAGATAGAGTAAAAACTAAAGGTTTTCATGAAAATGTTATGTTTTTTGAGAATAACACAAAACTGATCTTATGAAGATAGCATGAAGAAGTAATTTACATACATCATTAGGAAAATTTAGGATCAACAAATGGCTTGAAAAGAGATGCCTAAGCTTTGAAAACGCTAAATCTTTCTGAAACTGTAGGGTACCAACATAAAATTGCCAATAATATAGGTTTCAGCATATAAAATGAACCATAACAATTATTTTCACTCTCGAAAAATGGGCAAAATGAATAATTCAGATCATACAAATATTTTGGAGTGCCAGACCATTTATTTTATTTTTAACTCTTCACTGCTTGGAAGATGAACTTATTGTTGTTGTTACGAGATCTAGATATATCAATTGATGTGGTATATAGATAAATTAAACTGAAGAACGATCGACGAAGTGAAAAATAGAACGAGAAAAATCACACCAGAAAAAAAACAACACAGTGGAATACATAGATTTACGTGATTCGGCAAATTGTCTACGTCCACGGAGTTGTAGAGGATTTTACTACTTGAGGAATTTGTACCAGTTGATCACGTCGACTTATAAGAGTAATCTCTCACTCTTCGTTGTTCTCTCTATTCTTCTCTCTCTATACGGAGATACACCGAAGAAAACTCTACACCGAGATACACCGAAAAAGACAAACTTACAAGAGAAATAAACTCAATTTTTTTTCTGCCACAAGCCACCAAGAAGAAGCCTAGGGAGAACAATCTTCTTCTTCTTCCTTCTTCTTCCTTCTGCCGCAAGGAACTACCGCTTGCACTTCTCTTCCTCTGCCCTGAGAAAACCTTCCTCTATCCCGAGGAAACAGAAGAACTCAAAGCGCGACTACAAAACCCAAGGAAAGTCATCCGAAGCTTTTATCACGAACAGGAGGAAGCGAAGAGATGTTTCACTTCATAAAAGAGGAAGGCATGAGTGGTTATTTGTGAAGGGGTGTGACTCTCCAAAGTAAAGTAACCGCCCAAGCATAGTGGACCGGGCTCCACCATTTCTAACACTTATAAGATTGACCGAAATATAGACTGAAAAATTATAGGACAAGGCAACCAAATAGGGCTTTTATTTAAATTATTGTGTGAATGTAACCCTTTCTACAGTCAGCATGCTCCTGATGTTAATACAATGATTCTTCGCACATCAAATTATGAACTAACTTCTGAATACGATTAAAGAAATGAACCCCAAGTCAAGTTTTGTAAACTATACAGTAATGAATACGTTCAAGAAGTATCTTGATTGGCAACTGTCTTACACCGATAAAAAAAAATCAACTAGCTAATTTCAGTGAAAAAGAAGAAATCAGCCGTTGAATAGAAACCAAAATTTCAAATAGCAGATAAGGGGATTAGATATAGATGAGTAAAATCAGTCACAAAGGCAACAGAAATTCACTTAAAAGGTAAATGCCAATCTGCTGGGTCCGCTTACAATCTCTAAGTATCAAATTTTGTGAGAATTTATCCGCAAAATATGCCACTGTACTTCTAATCTTGATGAGTTAATAAAATTGAGAATAATAGATCATTTAACATATAATTTGCCTCTACCGAAGTAAAAGCGCTATAATAAAAGCACCATTATAATGCTCGAGATCAAGATTATAAAGCAAGCGCAAATGATTAGAGGTACCTGCGATTTGGACCAAGATAGATCCAGGATATCATCAAGATGACCTCTAAAAGAGCATAGAGGCCTCTCCTCGAGCGCAAAAAGGTGTTCTGGCACCATGAAGTTTTCCAAACCGAGAGATTTCCTGCCACTGGTTATCTTTGTCCTCCTCTTCTTCTCCCAGTGGTTCGTTTCAATGCAGGCCAAAGCAAACGCAATTTCCGGCGTCCCATTATTAATACCCCCCAAGAACGGATTGCTACTCCCATTCTCCCCTGCTGCTCCCTCCATTGCCGGAAATCCCTTCCTCTCGCACTGCAATACCTGCCAAATATGGATAACGCAGTCCTCTCCTGCACTAGCTAGATACTGCCCATTCAAGCTAAACTCAATGGTCCAAATAGAACCACTATGCGCTTGAATCTCCTGAGTCAAGTAAAGACCACTAAGCTCTTTCAAGGACTTCCCATACTGCTTAACTCTGATCCGCTCAGTGCCGTGGAAATTATGGTTGGATCCCTCTTGACTATCGTCCGTGGCTGAGCTCGACCTCCTGCCTCCCTTTTCAGACGAAGAGTCCCTCTCCTCGATGCTCCTCTTTTCACGGTAGTGAACGACGGTGTCGGCAATGCTCTTAATACTCCTAAGCCAGTTCCCTTTCCTCTTCACTCTCACTCCCATGCCGCCTCCAGTGAACTGACCACCGCCACCGTGAGAATCAGGAGCTGCACAGGAATTAGGATTCTGGTTCTGACGCCGCATGAGTTCATGAACGATTGGAGACCGGCCCACGCACATCTCGAACTCCTCCATTGTTAGCTGCCGGCCAGTCCCAACCTCTCTTAGCTTATTCCACATTCCATCTTCCCTGAATTCCTTCACCACAAACTTTCTTCCCGTATCCAGGTTCCTAATAGTGCACCGCGGGTCATCATCATCATCATCCTCGTCTCGGACTATTCCATCAGACACTACTGGCCAAATAGACGGCGAGAAGCGGAGCTGCCTTTGTACTGTGATGGAATCAACAGTGCCGTCGGATCTGGATCGAGTGAAGAGGGCGGAAGAAGAGAAGGGATCGATGCGTTGATAAACTGCTTTGTATGATGCGGATCTAGCAGCTTCTCCACAATCCCCATTTTTCCACCTGTCGAAGTCATCTTCGCCGGAGTTCGAGATTGGACTTTTCGAGCGGGAGAGGGCAGGATCGCCGGTGAGTCCCAACATCTGAAGAAGACGCCTCCGGCGCTCCTCGACGGGTGCTGGATCGGTAATCCATACGTCATAAGCCGCCGCAGCCGGTGGCGAGAAACGGTGGCAATGGTAATGGTCTGTATCATCGTCGGAGGCGGAGGTAGAAGAGCACGAGGATGAGAAGATTCGGTCTAGGGATTCGTAGAACTCCTCCTCGTACGATGCCGGCGGTAGCTCTCCCAAAGCAGAGCTCATCATCATTGCGGCTACATTATAATCCAGATGCCGGAGGACGTTCAATGTGCGGCATCGGTGCCACAGGGAGGGCTGACAGCCCGGAGCCCGACATGGTAACCCGATACCTGGCTCGAATCTGGAGCGTGTCGGTGTTAGATGAGAAGCTGCGAGCGAGCTGTAGAATTGAAGTCCTCAGAAAATAGATGTCGGAGCTCCTCTGCTTCACCAGCCTTCGTCGTAATCGAGAAGCTGCCGATCGTCATTACTAACTTTGGTGTAAGACGGGTGGGCAGTGTGCAGCAATCAGTGCTCAGCTTTCAAGCATTACATATAAATATTTTTATTTTTTCAAAAAAATGAATTTTTTAATTTTAATTCCTAAAATTACAAGAATTTATATTTAAAATCTAAACTTTTGATTGATTTATTTCTTATCTAAAAAAATTATAAGAAAGTTATGTTAATATTAAAAATATATTAAAATTTAAATACCTTTCAATCATAATTTTTTCATCTAGCTAAAAAATGCTATAAATAAAAAAATAAAATATTTATGATAATTTTTAAAATAAAATAAAAAATTGAAGATATGTCTATGAGATATAGAAATGTATTAATATAAACTAAAATTAATAAAAATAATTAAATTTTTGGGAAACACATTTCTAATAGCAAGTGCTATGATTTTAGAGAGGTTCTAACACATTAGAAAATGTTGATATGATTTTTATCTTTTACTCTTGGCAAGAATTGTGAGTCTCTTCAGTCTTTCGGGCCACATGCGCTCTCCTCTCACATCACGAATCTTCTCTCTTTCTCCTCCCTATCGGCAATAGGGCTATCAAAAAAGCTTTTTGTTCATGAAAAACGTGTGTTTGGATTGTTAAGCAGCTTGTATTTACTTGTTTTCTTAAGTAAATGAGTCGAACATGAAGAACTTTTTTTTAGTTCGATTTATAAACGAGTCGAATACAAACAAATTTTGTTTGTTTATCTTTTGCTCCTTTTGGCTTCAGATTATTAAATAATTAAATAATAATATTTATTTATATCTATTTTATATTAACTTTTTATACTTCATTTAAAAATGTGATATATATGGATTTGGGTGGTATAAATGTAAAAAAATAAAGTTTAGGTGTTAGATATGTAAATACATAGGAATTGTTTGGTTATGTATGTAAATACGCACCCCACAACGTAGTCAATCAACCGATAGATGTTTTTTAGATTTCTGTTTTCATTTGCTTAGTCCCACATCTTTACCAGAACTGTGCATATAACCTTGAAGATGTTTAATTGTACTAAGGGAAATCCCTCATATAAGCTTTATAGCTATTAGGTTGTATGACAGTTTTGGCTTCTGAGCTCAAATTCAAGTCGAACGCAACTCGAACACAAACAAAAAAAAGTAATTCCAGCCAAACACAAACAAACTAATCACGAGCTATTTCAAACACAAGTCGGATTCAAACATGATGGTAAGAGTCTCATTTGTATATAATTTTCGATAATCCCCTCCATCTTCTAAAGCTTTCCCAAATATTTTTTAGTTGCATTTAACACTTCTCAAAGAAGATTTGTTTTTTTTGCTCCATAGATCTCCAAAATCCCCCAACATTTATAGTATCAACCACTTCTAACCCTAAATCTTCTATTAGGCTCTTGATCCATGGAAATAGATCTTGGTCACCAATTAAAAACTCAAACTAACCCCACTTATTTATACAAACTTTTTCATATTTCATTAATTTGAAAGACCTTAAAGTTGCTCAAAATGTCAATTATATATTATTTCTCCTTTCCTTATTGACTGATACTTACAACAACATTTATTTTCTCTTGATGATATCCATATCAAATCAATTATTGACATATGAGCTTAGTTTTTTATGTTGATGGTAAACAACATTTTTATGATTCTCTACTTAACTCTATCGAAAGATTGTATGAGTTGCAAAATAAACTTGACGAACTTATTAAAATTAAGGGATTCCTTCTTTTTTTAAATTTTATTGTGTTGAGGATTTGGAGATGGATTGCTCGTGGGTTTATCAATAGATTTTTTTGAGCAAACGCATTGTTGATTTCTAATATTTTAGAAAAGAATTTTTAATCTTACCCATCTTGATCAAGCTCTACTGACATATTGTTTTAAGGAATTCATTATCGATTTTTGTCATTAACAGAAGAATTTTCTAACATATCTAGTTTGATTAAGCCAAAATCTCTCTTTTTGCTATTAAAATTTGAATATAAGTAAAATCTGAAATCTTCTGAAGAGGGATAGTTTGACTGTTGCAGAAGCAGGATTTTTTGTCCGTGTATATGTTCAAAGCTTAAATTCATCAACCTTCCTTGATGAAATCCAATCAATGTCCACTGAAAAGTTTCTAAACAAAAAAAGTTGTCGTTGATTTACCTTCGTGTTATATGAAATTGGGGATTATGGCTATTGGGTGTCCCTATGCTAATTAGAAGTTCAGTGCTTCCTTGGGTGAAGTGCTCCTATACTATCTTGGTGCTCTTGCTTAATCTAGATTTCTTTGAATTTTTTTAAGCAACATGCTGATTATTATCATTAATTTATGAAATTAATAGATATAAACTTGAAAAAAATGAATCTCTATCTAGAGGTCTTCTCTGACCTCGGAAAAACTAGAGAATATCCCCCATGATAGAAGCAACAACATGCCAAAATATCAAGCTATGGTGAAATGTCTACATGCATGGAGATTTAAAAGAATCAAAACCATATTTAATTAATTAAAAATAGAATATACATGAAATAAATTTCAAACCATTTACATTGTGTTCTCCTCTGTTCACTAAGCACTATGATATTTTTCTTTTATTTTTGTGATTTTTCTACACCAAGATATGGATTTTTGAAGTTCTGACCATTAAATAAATAAAATAAAGCCCTATTTTTCTACTTATCCAACGCGGCGCCATATCATCTTTGGCGTCTCTGAAGCTCCATGCCGTGTCTTTCGGTTTGGCATAGCCATCTGAGTCAGGGTGTGCTTTATGAACCATGCTCCCATACAACGTAATCAGAGCCCTCCATTTGATACACGCGCAATCTAACAGCTGTGGGTCATCGTCTCCAAATAGTGTGAGCCCGTAACCATTAACCCTAAAACCTTAAGATCTCTCTGCTTTCTTAACCAAATGACCTCGGGTTTGATCCTATGGACTCGTCTAAGTGTGACGAACATATTCATACGGTAAACATGCCATTAAACTAACCTTAATCACATGGAGAATCAAAATAGGCTCAGGAAAAGGGGAAGTTTAATACCTTTGCTCTGAGAAGGGGAGCATCAATCAAAGGTGTTCGACATGTTCGTGGAGGTCCAAGGAGGCTAAAGATTGATCCTCTGGTCGTGGTGAAAAGTCTAGACCCAAATTCGATCAAAGCTAAATTTGGGTGTTGATCAAAGTCTAGTGTAGAGGCTCTCTGTGAGGGGGGTTTGATAGGGCTTTGTCTTCTTTCACTGTGGTGAAGGTGTGGTTGAGTTTAATTTGACTTTTGTGCATTGTGGTGGTGTGAACAGTTTTGTCCTGTCTCCGGTAAGGATTTGAGCTCAAAAATTGAACTCTGGCTAGGGAAATTAGGGCAAGGAAGTGGTTGGGTTGCACTGAGGAGGTCTCAAAGAAGCTATGGAAGCAATTTAGAGTGGTCTCCTTGAGAAAATTTCAACAAGTCTCTCTTGGTCGTGAAGGTTATAGCGATGGCCGAAGAGGAGAGGTCAGGGCCTAGTCATGGGTGCAAAAGCTTGCTTAGGTGGTAGGCTAAGAGGCTTTAAAGTTTAATTTGGGTGAGCTAGCTCCTAGGGCTAAGGATGGGTTTGATTTAAGGATGGTGGCTCTCGGATTTAAGGTTTTCTGGCGACTAGGCCGGCCGGCAGGGCCAGGGGAGCTGGCCAGGAGGTCAGGTGAGTCAGGGGGAGGTTTAATTATGGTTTACCCTCAAGGGTTGGTCATGATGGAAGAGTCATTTGTTTTAAGACCCAAAAATGGGTATGAATCCCTTAATTTAGGGACCCATTGGTCCATAGCTTGTTTTGGTGAGTTTTGTATGGTTTAGCCTAGTCCAAAGGACTGGCTTAGTGGCTTTGGTGGTTTTTGGTTGGTCAATTTGGCATGATTAAGTCAATTTTTTTGTGAAGGGGTTGGGTCAAAATGGCTAAAGGTTGGGTTAGGGTTAGGCTAGCCATGATTTTGAGCCCAATTAATTGATCAACATTGTGTAGATGATTGTAATAAAGATTTTTGGTGAAGGATTGAAATGATTTTAAGTTCAATTGAGGGTTCAATTTGAAAGATTTTGGAAATTTGGTCATTTTGGGCATGTTGGGCTAGACTTGAGTCTAAATAATTGATTGTTGAAAATGTTCAATAGGAATGTTATGAAGAGTTTTCAGCATAAATTGGGTGCCAATTTTGGGGCCAAGGCATTCAATTTGGTGAAATTTGGAGACAACCAATTTGGGGCAAATTTGGGGATTATTGGACTTGGGTAAAAATTAAATGAAATTGAGGCTTCACCAATGTCAATTGAAGGTCAAGTTTGATGTGTAGGAATATTATGAAGAGTTTTGAACATAAATTGTGGCAAATTGAGTAGGTTATGAGGTTTAATTTGGTGGGATTAAGTCATGTAGCCGCCAAAAATGGGGGTTTGACTTAGATCAAAATTGGGCTCAAAGCATGAGCCAATTAAGCTTGAATTTGGTTTAAATTGGTTATATAAAAGGTGAATTTAAGTTTAGGATTGATATTGAAGAAAATTAGGCCCTAATTGATGGACATTTGAGGTGAATTTGGGGAAATTGGGCCTTTAAGTGGGGGTTTTGGTCAAAATGGTCAAATTGGCCAAATTGGGTTCAATTGAATGGTTCAAAATTGGTTTTTGAAACATTTGGAGTATTTTGGAGGTTTTGGGAAAGTTTGGGGTGCCAAGGGTATTTTTGTAATTTTGGCAAATTTTGGAGGTTTTGGGAAAGTTTGGGGTGCCAAGGGTATTTTTGTAATTTTGGCAATTTGGGTGGGAAAGTTTGGGGTGCCAAGGGTATTTTTGTAATTTTGGCAATTTTGGGGGTATTTTGGTACATTTGGAATTTTTGGGTAGTTTTGGGTATCTCGGATATTTTCAAAAGGTTTGAAATGGTTTTTGAACAAGTTTGGATATTTTGGATGAATTTGGGGATTTTGACCAAATTTGGGATTTGTGGGTGTTTAGGTAATTTGGGTAAGTTTGGGGGTGAAAGGTCAAATTGGGTATTTTGATAGGGTTGGGTATCAACCACCCTACATGAGCTATGGACCAATGGAATCCCCATTTGGGTCATTTATGTACCGGTCTTAGCTAAACCCTAGCCTAGGGCTAATGGGTTTAGGAGGTCATCTACATGAGTCTCCTAAATGATCAAGGGATCAAAGTCAACAAATATTGGATTTAGGGTTGTGAGGGATTTTGAGTGAGAGTGAGTGTAGTGAGTGAAAGTGAGTGTCGTAGCCCCAACACTTAGGGTCAACCCTAAGGGCAAGCAGTCCTATGGGAACTCACATTGAGCTCCCCTGTATTGATCCCACTTACTAAGTGCTAGATGTTAGGACCAATATGTGGAACTTTAAGTTGAGTAAAGAAGATGTAGAGTTTCTAATGGTGAGGGTTCATTTTCTAGTTTTCTAGGACTAGTCAACATAAAAGTCTTATGGCTAGACCCTAGGCTATTAAAGAGGAAAAAACTAAACCTCAACCAAAAGTGACGTCAACGCACATCTGCTCACAATATAGCCTTATCCACTCCATATTTCATAGATTTTGCAATCCATTTTGTAATCTTTGTTTTATTTGGTTTTCTCCTTATTTAACTCACGCGAGCTTCTCTTTTCCACAATTTAAAAGCTTCTCATCTCCAACATTCATAAGCTTCTATTCTCGAGCATTAAAAAATCTTTCAAACTCTCAAGCCATTTTAAGATAATTAAGAAGTCAACGAAAAATAGAAAAGAAAGAAAGGAGTAAGGGTTTCCATTAAGAGGGAAATAAGATTTCGTACCAACTTGATCCATCGAGCTCTCTTCTTCATTAGATTTTATGGTCCTCCTTTACTGCTTTGATATGGCTCCTAAAACTAAAGAATGATGATGAGGTTAGGGTTGTAAGCAAGACTAGCTTGAGTGAGCTCAGGCTTGGCTCTTTCAAAATAGCTCGCGTTTGAAATCGGCTCGCGTTCGAAATTTGCTCGTGAACAATGTGTTTGTGTTCAGCTCGATTTAAATATTTGTGTTCGTGTTCGGCTCGAAATTGGCCCGGAAAAGTTAAATTGAAAAAAAATAAAAGTAAAGTGTGGGATTCAAACCTGGACCAAAGGTATACAAAAGAAAGCAATAACCACATTACCACACAAGATGTTATGATTTCAACTTAGATATAAATATATATAATCNCACATTACCACATGAGATGTTATGATATAAACTTAGATATAAATATATATAATCTATTATTATATAAATAATATATGTAATATATTATTATATAAATAATTATATATATTTTTAATTTCGAGATAAAATGAGCCAAACACGAGCGAACAAAGAGTTGCTTTGAGCAAAAAAACAAAAAACAAAAATATTTTGAGTCAACTAGAAAAGTGACATTACCACTAGCCAAAAGCACAACACCCCACATGTACCGTTCCCCACCAAACACACAACCATAGCCACCACCCCTAACACCCCCCACCAAACACACACTCATAGCCACCAATACAACCTCCACATCCACCAATAAGCTCATCACCCACAACCAATAACACAATGTTCAAAGCCACCAAAACACATACTCACATCCACCACCAACCCACAAACCCAAGCCTAGCACAATAAGCCTTCACATGCCACCAATAGGCATATCACCCATAACCACCAACACAACCTCCATATTGCACCAACAAGCACAACACTCACAACCACCAACACACCCTCAACAGTCACCAACACACAAACATTCACATGCATCACCAACGCACATACCCAAGCCTAGCACTAAACACACCCAAAGCCAAGCCACCAACAAGCACATCACTCACATCCGTCAACACAACCTCCACATGGCACCTACAAACACAACACCTACAAACACAACACCTACAACCACCAACACAGCCTCCACAACCACTGACACACACACACTCACATCCACCATCAACCCACAGTCGCAAGCCCAGCACAAAATGAACCCAAGGCCACCAACATGCACATCACTTACAACAACCAACACAGCCTCCACATGGCACCAACAAGCACAACACCCACACCCACCAACACAGCCTACATAACCACCAACACACACTCACACTCACACTCACCACAAACCCACAAACCCACAAACCCAATCCCAGCACAAACCACTCCCAAAGATATCAACAAGCACATTACCCATAGCCACCAACACAACCTCCACATGACACCAACAAGCATGACACCCACAACCACCAATACACACACACTCGCATCCACGACCAACCCACGTGCCCACCTAACACAAAACACACCCAAAGCCACCAACAAACACATCATCCACAACCACCAACACAACCTCCACATGCCACCAACAAGCACAACACCCACAACCACAAACACATCCTTCATAGTCACCAACACACACACACACTCACATCCACCACCAACCCTTAGACCCAAGCCCAACACAGAACACACCCAAAGCCACCAAAAAACACATCACCCACAGCCACCAACACAACCTCTACATGGCAACAACAAGCACAACACCTACAACTACCAACACAACCTTCACAACCACCAACACACACACACACACACTCACATCTACAACCAACCCACTGACCCAAGCCCATCACAAAACATTCCCAAAACCACAACAAGCACATCACCCAAAACCATCAACATAACTTCCACATGCCATTAACAAGCACAACACCCACAACCACCAACACAGCCTCCACAACCCCCAACAAGCTCATCACCCACAGCCATTAGCACAGCATTGAGAGCTATCAACACACACTCTTATCTACCATAAACTCATAAACCCATAAACCCAAGCCCAACGCAACAAGCCTCCACATGCCACAACAAGCACATCATGCACACCCACCAACACAACCTCCACAACCACCAATAAATACATCACCCACATCCACCAAAACAACCTTCAGATGACACCAAAAAGAACAACACCCACAACCACCAACACAGCTTCCACAACCATCAACACACACACACACACACACACACACACACACACACACACACTCACATTTACCACCAACCCACAGACGCAAGCCCAACAAGACACACACCCAAAGCTACCAATAAGGACATCACCCACAACCTCCAACACAATCTACAACCAAAGCAACCACAACAATGGAGAAACCTTAAACAACCATTCAAAAAGGAGAATCGTGCAAAGCCTCATGCACTCAATTTACTTCAAATATTATCAAAAAAACGTAAAATATCCCAATTAAATCCACAAAATTAGAAAACCGCAGAAAGATACCCATTGCAATGAAATAAACCCGCAATATGCATATAGAGAAACAATGCATTAGAGAGGTCCAACTAGAAAAACTGAGTAAGCTCACCGACAAGTAATCGAGAAAACAAATCTGCTATAAATACACATTAGAGAGGTCCAGATGACCGGCTTCCACTATAGAAGAGTGATTAAAAAGAGGAAGGATAGAGGACAATACCAGCGGGACACGGGACACAGTGAATGAAGGTGCGCAAGCCGACTCAAAGATCTCGAAAAAGAGAGGAAGAAGAAAGACGGGATTGTCGATTAAAGCAATCGAGGGAGAGGCGAGGGAGAAGTAGCCTAGGGAAACAACAGTCGAGCAAGCGAGGAGACGAACTGAAGGGCACGAGATGTAACAAATTCGGACGCAAGATTGAAGATGTGAGCCCCGTGGTCAATCCTGCAGCCGCGTTTATTAAAGAAACTCATCTGGCGTTTTAGGATACACAGGTAAAACACGATAAAAAAACGCTTAAAATTTGTTTTCAAAATACAAGCACAACGAATAAGCTGCCCCAAACACACCCTTAGATTGTCCTTTGGTAAGACATGTCTTCAGAGTTAGAGTCGAGAGAGGAGGAAGAGGAGAGAGTAGAGTCGTTAGAGAATTCCAGATAGAGAAGTAGGGGGGCAAGTCCATGAATTCATCTTCTAGTTGCCTATTTGTACATTTACAAAAAAGAAAGAACGATTATGGAAACCATTCTTAATGCAATTAATGCACTAATTTCATATCAGATTTGCGTTACAATTTAAGTGTAATTCAACAACTGACATGTTTGAGTTCAATCAGCCGAGGTGACCGATTGCGTGACGATCACTCATCCCGAGGTAAAGCTCGTCGGTCGACTACTTGTGACAGGACGTCCTTGCAAGGAGTTTAGGTAGTTGGTACTGTAAGTGTGGTTTGTCGATTAGATCCACCGATATTCCATGTCAGCCGACTTGATCGAGTGGTCAGTCATTGGAAGGTTAGTTCAGATCATGCTCATTTAGTCAGACGGTTCGATTATTCAACCATCATCCTTGGCCTTTGATCGCTTTAAGATTCGTGCAAGCACTTTTGTTGCATAAACTACGATATTCATTAAGCAATTTAGAATTTGTTAAAATAAATGTGTAATTGAGTCTAGATGATAAATGAATCATAAGCCAAACTCAATGTGCCATCGAGCAAATTTGAGCTAGCCATAACTTGACTTGTTAGCTTGCAAGCAAGATCTTATTAAATTATAAGGATAATAACATTCAAACCACCTGAAACATTGATATTTACAAATTAACCATCCATGTGATTTTTAAATTTAGGTGTCTCTAAATGAATGAATGAGGGTGGTTGATTTCTAAATAGCAAATTTCGGGTGGTATGTAAATAATTATCCTTAAATTATAAATATACAAAATATACTATTAAAAAATTTTAAAAAAAATTATATTTTATTTTACCAACTATTAGAATAAGATCTATTTTTTTCCATCCCTATAATAAAAAAATACTGCTTACGAATTGATTTAAATCTTAAAATAAAATAAAATAAATTAAATTAATTAAATTCAAACTCAAATTAAACTTTAAATTGAAGGTGCATTCACATACCTCCCACCTAATTCACGAAAAAATATTCCATACGGACGACATAGGCAGAAATACATGCGCCGTCCGATCTCCACCATTGATCACAGCAAATTTGTATTTTGGTGGACCCAATTATTTTTCTTAAAAAAAAATTGATGGAAGTTCTGATCAACGGCGGAGATCGGACGGCACATGTATTTCTGCATACGCCCTCCGTATGTAATAATTTTTCCTAATTCACATGCTCACATGTCTAACACATTAATAATGAAATAGATGTAAAAATGTGAAGGTTAGATATTAGTTTCTAAATAAACAGGAATCATTATGTGCTGGATCTACCTGGATTGAAATATCACATCCTACGGTCTAGTATCAATGAGACAATCATCACAGAGTAAATTCAAAATTGACCTCTTATTGTTAACGGGAAGAAAGAGACTAAGCGAGAATGAAGTCCTCCCAGAATCACCTATATTTAATGTAACTTTTTTGCACTGCGGAAGCCATGGGCAGGAATTAGAACAAAAACAATCTCTACCTAATTAGGGCCGAATCCCCAAAATTCATTTATTTAAATAACACATTCATTTTATTTTTTATATTTATATCACCCAAAATTTTTATATCGCATGAAGAATAATATTATTTTTGTTTTAAAAATTTTAAATACAAATTTTCATAGGTAGAAAATTATTGTATTGTTGAATGATAATTTGTTTGTAAATCACACATAAGAAGTAGAATACCTGTGAGGAAGGAGAGGGAGAGGGAGAGGGAGAGGGAGGAATGAGTGAATTGAAATGATCTTCATATTTATAAGGGATCAGTAGAATATGATGTTAAATTTTTGCCTCTATTTTAATGGAGATTGTACCTGACATTTTATATATGTCACATGTATGGATCTCTTGCTCGGCGGCTACTCTATGAGTGGGTTAGCTGAACTTGGTTAGCTTTGGATTTTGTGACTGTTTCGGTCCGCTAGGCTTGGTCGGAGTAATCGGTGGACTAATCTAGTTTAGTTGTCGAACCTTGATCTCTGATGAGGAGCTATTGTCGACAAATCAACGATAGACTATCGACCATAGGGCTGCATCATCGTAACCAGATAGGTAATTCACTAATCAACGAGGAGAGCCTAAGGGCTGACTATAAGACTTTTTGTTGCATTGTTAAATCTTGATATCTAATGAAAAACTTCATGAGCGTCGAAGGGATGGTGATCTTGTGGAACTGAATCTTTCCTTTGATCGGATCTATAAAAAAGTAGGCTACCATATTTTGGTCAACTTTCTTGTAATGGTTTGTTCAAACGCTTATTTGTCATGTTTCAATTTAAATGGCTCGGCCTTGAATCACTTGGTTGTCTCTTTTGTCCTCCTCGTAGCTTAGTTAACTTTGGTTTTGACTTATATGGCTACATCTGGTCGGCTTTGGCTTTGGCTTTGGCTCTGGCTTGGACGGCTAAATCAGGTCGACTTTGGCTTTTGGTTCAAGCAGCTGCATTTGGTTGGATAAGTGGGGCCTCACATTATTTTATAGGTGGGCCCTCCATATTGGTTCAAGCAGCTGCATTTGGTTCAAGCAACCGCCATCCATATGGGTTCGTGAGAGACTCAATCTATGCCTCGTATGGATCAGTGCTTGCTTAGAAGGCATCAAACGTTCCAATGATAAAATTTTCCTTTGTGATACACTTTACTAGTCATTATGCAAGTATAAGCAGAATTCCTTTCATCAAGAGTATTCTTGAGCTTCCCTCAAGATATAATTAATCAAAGGGATACGTCCCTTTTGGAATAGCTGCTGACCCAAAAACGAGCACACACACTTGAATATCTGGTTGTGGGTTGCTTTTTGTTGGGTCTTTTTCGCGGATATGTTCCAATGCATTTTCAATCCGACCCCATTTTGGAAATACGATTTTGGGCTATCACATGAGGTTTACCTTAAGAAAATTCTCCACATTATTTATTTTGTTTGTCTTCATTGCCATATGTGTTTATTTTCCTATTCCTTTATTCTCCAAATCTTCCATATGATTCAGAGAGAGATTTATTTGGAAAAGGGAATTATACGACGATAGAGAAGTTGTCGACTCCTTCAAAAATAAAAGAGAAAAGAACAAAAACAGGGTCACACCTTACACAGAGCATATTTAATGGATCTTATCACAGCCTTTGTGTGGGTAACCGTTGAGACTTATTGTTCGAGTGATTCGTATTCTACGCATCACTGATCTAGTTGCTAATGAGTTGGAAATTGTCGTTAGAGCTTGACCCGCTTCGAGCTAGGAGACATGAATTTTTATGCTGCAAGAGCATTGTCAGGATTTGTCAAATCCTGTGTGATTTACTGATCATAGGATTTTCATTGTTATCGAGTTTTGGAAAATTTTACCGATCCAATGTTTTTTGTCACTGTTAGTTTTTGGAAAGTTCTGTAGATCGGGTATTATCTGTCACTGTTGATTCTTAGAAAATTTTATTGATCAGACGTTATTCATTACTGTCAGTTTTTAGAAAATTTTCCTGATCGGATGTTTATTCATCAATATAAATTTTGCCACTCATGTGTAATCACTGTTGGCTAGTTAGTTCAAGTTCTTCGAATGTTTGTCAATTTTTGACAATTTATTGAGCGAACTTCTTAAGTTCCCTGAGTGTCGGTTAGACCTAAGGTTGTGAGCATAATTAGATAAATTTTTGCTCTTTTATTTTTAAGAAATTACTAATATAATAAAAGGATCGTAATTATAACATATTTTTTACTTGTCGAGATAAAAAAAAATTCTTAGAGAAAGAAAATCTTCACATTGTCTCCACTCCACATCTGAGGTATTGCCTTTCTTGTTGTTTGCATCATAAATGTTACGTATTTGAAAAAAAAAAGTTATTGGACCTGCTTTGGGCCGCCAGTACTGGTTTTGATTTCCTTAATGATGAGTTGCGTCAGTCACTCGGTTATCTGAGTGCCTCCATGAGTCTTTGAGGTGAGCTCGAATTGACCAGTAAGGATTATGTCTTGGCTCCCACCTTTCTCCTCCAGCGATTCTCTTTGGTAAATAATAGTTGTCTTGATTGATTCTAAATGATGTAGGGGAGGATTTGTATTCTTCTATTGATATATGATTGTTAGCTAGTTCTAATTGCTCGGATAGTGTCTTCAATCATTGTTTCCCGTGCACAAACCAGATGGGTCCTTCCTTCAGTTCTTGAGCTAGGGTGTTATTTGTAATTGTGTGTTCCATATCATGTATTGCCAACATCTCCTTCTAGACGTTTGTGATGAACAAACGAAGGCTCTCATTTTATCTTTGTTAGATCAATAGCAGGGCCTATGAGTTTTTTTATGGCTTTTGGTTACTAGCAAATTGCACAACAATCACTTGCTTGAAATTAACGAACAATGCAATCATTACCGGCGGCAATGAATTGAACCACCTGAGGGCCGACTCCCTCAGCGTGGTAAAGAAGAGATGACATTTTCAGTTCGTCGGTAATCCTCAACAAATACACAGTTGACCCGAACAAAGCTATGTGGTCAAGTGGATCGATTATATATTTGTATGAGTCTAGTGTTGGAATTTTGAACCTCTATGGGGATTGACCTCAAAGATTTGCCAAGAGAAAGCATTCTCTAGTTGTCAAGGAACCTTAGTATGCCTGAACCAATACCGGTCAATCATTATCAACCCAATACTATCAAAGTACTGTAAGTCACCTTCTCTTTCTAGAGCGTGGTGGGTTCTTCAATCTTTGTGTGTTGACCCTTTCTCTCAGGGTTACTGCTCTCCTCCTTGAGCCGGTGCGTCTCGAATTTCTGCATATGCTGGTTCACAAACCCTTTGATGCACTCCATGTTGGTGTCTCTTTTATAGGTTTCTTCTCTGTTAGTTGCTCCTATTATTATCTGTGAAATGATTCAAGCTTATTGTACCTTGTAAGATGTTGAATCCTGATTTGTTTGTGATTTACACCTTGATTAGAGCATAAGTTAGGAGAGAGAGAGAGAGTGAACAATAATGAATAGTAAAATATCATTTTAATCGTGTTGATCATTTTATTCATTAAAGGATTTCTCTTTTATAAGGGAGAGAGTATAATATGATAATGTTACATTTTTGCCCCTACTTTAATGAGTGTTGTACAAGATATTATTGTTATTTTACATATATGGGTCTATTTCACAGTTGCTCTCTGACTTGCTCGGCTGAGCTTCATTGACTTTGGATTTGCATGATCATTTCGGTCAGCTAAGCTTGGTTGGCTTAGTCAATCAGTTGATCTAGTTCGGTTATTAACCCTTGACCCCCCCTGAGGAGATTCTATCTGCAAAACAATGCTAGACTATTCAGCAAATGTCGAATCACTCTAACATGATAGATAGCTCGCTCTTCAACAAGAAGAACTCGAGAGATAACTCTAAAACTCTTTGTTGCATTGCTGATTCTTGATCCCTAAAGAGGAGCCTCGGTGTGTCCGTGAGATGGTTGGTGATATTGTGGAGCTAAATCTTTCCTCGAATCATATCTACTAGAAGGTGGCCTATTGTATTGGGACGAACGGCTATCTTGCAGTAGCCGGCTCTGATGCCTATTTGCCTCATTTCAATATGAATNATATATATATATATATAATTGATGAGTAGTAATTCGAGCCAAAACGAGCCAAACACGAGCAAAAAAATATTTGTTAGTGTTGTTCTTGTTCAGCTCGTTAACGAGTCGAACACGAGCTTCTTAACGAGCTGAGCACGAGTTGTTCATGAACAAGAAGCTGTTTTGACATGCCTAATTTTGGCAATCATAAATAATTTCAAATTTATAAATAATAATATTATTACTTTATTTATTATTTATAATAAATTAAACTAATATATGTAAATATTTTTCTAAAATTAGCATGAATATATTATTACTATTTAAATTATTTTTTCACTCAAATATACATTGCAAATATATTATTCTAGAGTTTTATAATAAAAAATATTACAAATTCTAAAATAGTAACTTTTTATAATAATTTCACTGATAATTTAATATTAAATATACTTTTGATATAATAATAGTATTTATAATAATCTAATTTTTTTTTATTAAACCAACAAAATAAAATCATCATCTTACTACATAAATAAATGACTGAACATTAGTTAAAAATTTTTACTAAATTCTAAATAATGATTATAAAAATTAAATAAAATATATGCTCATCAGAAGCAAATTTAATACTTGATAAAACTCTAATTCATGAAAAATATATAAATTTTCCATATTTTAATATCCATTAACCACTAACTTCTAAGTTAGACTCGACTATGATAAGTATGGTTGTTATGCTCCGATTTCAAGCCGAGCTGACGTTGGCTCAAAATTAACTCTGAAAAAATTCGCTCTAACATTTTGGCTCGTAGCTTGTCTCGTTTATTTCGCACCGTGCTAAAAAATTAAAGCGAGTGAAGATCTTTGAGATAAATTCACAGCCCTAAAATGGCAAGCATAGTCATAACATCTCTCCTTTATTTACTAAAATGCAGGAGACGTCCGGAGCATGATGATCTTTCTGTCTTTTTAGAAGCTGGGGAAAGTTGGTGCTTTGGCAAAAAGATGGAAGAGATTCCTTGTCTATAGACCCGAATGGCTGTCTGACTCAAAGATTATGTTCATTGGCAACAACAACTTTAAAGGAACTAATGAGGATTATCTGAATGGAGACACTAATCAAATTTGTATTAAGATTAAGCCTTACATTCTGAATGTCCACCATTTAGGTGCAACTGAGATTTACATTAAATAAGATTTAGTAAATTTGATAAATCCTGCGAAGAAGATGATGTCGCTCGTCGACGACGGTGAATCAGTTAAACTCGTCTCTCAGTTAGATAAACGCTTGTTATGATACCACTTGGAGATTATAGAAATGGCTCTGCGAACGATCAGAAATGTCGTTACGTTTCAATTTTGAATTCTTTTTGTAGGAAGTTGCCTAAGTTGAATTGTAACCGAGTAGAGTGAATAATTGGAACATAATGTAATCAGTGCAACAGTGAAAAATAAATCAAAAAAAAAAATTGCAGGCTGCTATCTACAAGTGATGGTGCAGGTGTATGTCAGAAGTGGTCCATCTCTGTATCTTCAACTCATTTCTATATTTGTTGTTTCTGGACTTCTTAATTTGAGTTAATCCAACTTCAGCAGCAACGTGTAGCATTTTATATAATTGATCATGTAGTAATTTGTATGATTTTATTGAATTTCGTATTGAGAAATGAGGCGATTCTGATGCATGCAGATTGAACACTGAATCACAACGAGCACTCTAGGAATACAGGGCTTTTGTAATGGTGATTATCATTGCTGAAGCTTATTTGAGACCGCTAGTCTCGTCAGGGCATCAGAGTGTTGTTGTGTGAAGAAGCAGCTGTGAAACTTCACAGCTGCAAAAAAAACTATTATTCAAAAAGTTGCGGCGGCTATTAGAATTTTTTTCTTAAAAAAAATCAACTCATATCTTTGTTGCAACCACAGCATTTTTTTAGGTCAGATCACAAGCTGTAGTTTTTTTGAAAAAACAAGTAAAATGCAATTTTGTCAAACACAAAAAAATATAGTTCAACACTGCACCACAACCACATTAAGGCCCCAAACACATCCTCCATCACCAATAACTGCATTATAAATATAATCATCACAAAAACACACTAAACATAAGTTTCAATTTGAGTTAACACGCAACCGTCAATTATATATATATATATGTCCTGATATTTGGAAATACCGCTCCCCATATGTGCTAGCAGTTCTCATAGGAATTAAACCCGGGTCAGAGGGGTCTTCCAACTTACAACAAAATTGCTNTTCAACTCATTTCTATATTTGTTGTTTCTGGACTTCTTAATTTGAGTTAATCCAACTTCAGCAGCAACGTGTCTGTTTTTCTTACCATCACATAATGTCACTAGCTAGCATTTTATATAATTGATTATGTAGTAATTTATATGATTTTATTGAATTTAGTATTGAGAAATGAGGTGATTCTGATGCATGCAGATTGAACACTGAATCACAACGAGCACTATAGGAATACAGGGCATTCGTAATAGTGATTATCGTTGCTCAGGCTTATTTGAGACCGTTGATCCCGTTAGGGCGTTGGAGTGCTGTTGTTTGAAGAACCAGCTATGAAACTGCTACAAAAGAAATTGTTATTCAAAAAGAAGTAGCTAGTATATTGTCGAATCTGAGTATGTCCGAGAGACATACCTAAAGAATAGAGCGTTGGGGGATGAGAGAGAGCACAATAAAAAACAGTCAATTGCCTAACATTTATTCATAAAATAGACAACTATTTGTAAAAATAGGTCAATACACAATTACATAGTGAGTATCTAAAGTACATAGGTACGGCAGGGGTATCCTAATCCGTACATTAATTTGATTTGTAGAGTCAATGGATGTGGTCGAGCAGTGACCTTCAGGCTGGGCGACTATAAGGCCAGGCGGCTGCGAGGCCTGGTGACTATTTGTCGAAGATCCTCCTCAACTGTCATGGAGTTGAAAGGTCGTTTCCTCTTCCTAATCTATTGAAAGGCGATGTACTACTCATCCAAATGGGCATGATCAACTTGATTCTTCAAGTATGATCCTTTTTTCATCTGTAAGGGGTGCCCCATCTGGTAAGGGGATCTGACTTGTTGAGCATGCAATCTGAGAGCGTCCCTAGAAGGACATGTGAGTCCACACCACCTTGTTTGTCATCCATGAGATGTTTTCATGATTCTTGCTGACACATTTTTGACGTACATATAAAGTTTCTCAATTTTGTTCCACCTTAATAGTGACAACAGTTAACATGCATTTATTAACATCATAAATAGACTTCCTGGACTTTTATGTCAACGATTGTCATATATAGAACAACTTCATCATTGTGAATTTGTTGCTCTTTTGAATCTCCATTTATTTTTCATAACTTTGTTATAGAGGATTCTAACTTTGTGCTAAGAACCANATATATATATATATATATATATATATATATATATATATATATATATATATATATATATATATATAGTTAAATTTGAATATGTCTGGGAGACCTACCTAAAGAATAGAGCATTGGGGGATGAGAGAGAGAGAGCACAATAAAAAACGGTTAATTAAGTAACCTTTAATCATGAAAGAGACCACCTATTAGTAAGAATAGGTCAATACACAATTACATAGTGAGTCCCTAAAGTACATAGGTACGACAGGGGCATCTTAGTCTGTACATTGGTTTGTGGAGCCCATGGATGTGGTCGAGCAGTGACCTTCATACTGGGCGACTATAAGGCCAGGCAGCTGCGAGGCCTGGTGACTATTTGTTGAAAATCCTCATCAACTGTCATGGAGTTGAAAGGTCGTTTCCTTTTCCTGATCTATTGAAAGGCAATGGGCAACTCATCCAAATGGGCATGATCAACTTGATTCTTCAAGTGTGATCCTTTTTCATTTGTAGGGGGTGCCTCGTCTCTATGGTAAGGGGAACTGACTTGTTGAGCATGCAATCTGAGAGCCCATGGAAGGCCATGTGAGTCCACATTATCTTTTTCGTCATCCATGAGATATCTCCGTGATTCGTGCTGACGCATTTTTGACATACATATGAAGTTTCTCAATTTTTTTTCACATTGATAGTGACAACTGCTAACATTCATTTATTAACATCATAAATAAACTTCCTGGACTTCTATGTCAACGATTGTCATATATAGAACAACTTCGTCATTATGAACTTGTTCCTCTTTTGAATCTCCATTTATTTTTCGTAACTTTGTTATGGAGGATTCTAACTCTGTGTTAAGAACCGTTGATAAGGCCAAAATGTTAGCCACCCTTGAGGTCAGATCACCTTGTCTCTTGATGCATCACGCGGGCTTTACCTCAGGTTGTCAAGGAGCAGATGGTTTTAGCGGTCGATCCATCGACGAGGTCTCCTTTTGAAGCCCACATCCTGCTTATTGTTGCAAATATCCCTCTCTTCTGCAATATTCAACAACTTGGTGGTGATTAACCTTTGTCCAGTGGGATAAGGTTGACAAATGTTTTCCATCTTGTGACCTAGGCTAAATAGTTTTATTTTCCCTTTACCCTCTCCTTTTTCCTTGAGTCTGATGCTTGCTGATGATTCTTCTTTTCATAAATGTAAATCCTTCCACTGCACGATTGTCGGCTGACATCGATTCAATCTTACGAGAAATTTTGGCTCCCAGAGAATCGGTCGACGGTGAAAATGATGTGGTTAGTCATCTGGATAGACTTGACGCAATCCGGGGTGAGACTCTTGAGTACCGTTGGCCATCCCCTTGGGCTCTAGCATGTTGTATGGCGGAAATTGAGGTGATCCTGACATGTTAGGGCTAGGATTTACTACTCAGGCTTGAGGAGATGCATGGAGAAGCAACCGCTCTTCACCGTCGGATTATCAGGCTCCAGAAGGATGGATTTGTCATGAAGGTCAGTTCTAAGGCCGACCGGGTGAACCAATTTAAGCATGCTGGCCAGGCATTGTTTAGGAGGCTAGTTAGAAGAGGTTTAGTCCTTGTTGTGGCAGCCGAGGATCAACTGGTGAAATATTTCCTATCAGACTAAATTTTATTGTAATCATATTTTCTTGAAATAATTCAAATATTTATTCTTTTAAATTTGAATTTTTGTGTTTGACAAGACATCTTCCTCGATCTCTGTGCGAGGCGTTCCATCTTCTGTTGGATTTTTATAAATAAATGTCGAGAGACCCATGAGCATGCTTTCTAATTTTCCCCTTTTGGCTCTCTAATTCTAGCCTCTAACTTGATGTTACTTAATTCTCCCTTGTTCACATGGCTCTGAAGAGGACCTCTTTGATTTTGGATCAAGTAGCTGTGATTGAACATTCTATCCTATCGCCGTCGGGCGTCACCGCTATTGAGTAATCTTTTGTTTTTAACCCTTTTATTAAACTATGAAGGGCGGCCGAGAGGTATGGTAGTGATTTAGATATGTACCAAGACTAATTTTGATGTGGGTTGCGGTTGCCCTTGTCTCACAAACTCTGAGGTACGGGGGTCATTCCTGTGCAAACTGAACCAAATTCAATGGCTGCAATGCTGAGCTACATCATTTTTTGTTGGCGGCACTACGTCCCCTGGTTTATCAATGTATTCAACCACATGTTTTCATTTCGCGTGGAGTCAAATGGCTACATCCAATTCAGAAAAACTGATAGGTTCCAATTTTTTGGGTTGGGACACCATGTGAGAGATTGGAAATGTGAGTTTTTCATTGCTTCTTCTACCGATGGTTAGAGAATTAGGATTGTTCCGTCGGGTGTCTCTTTTCAGAAGAAGAAGGGTACGGACCTTTCTTTGGTCAAGGGGGTCGATATCGAGGGAAGTTTGTTATCAGTTCCTCAATACATAGACTTGGTGACCATAGACTGAATTCAATTTCTGGAAGTGTCAGGTAGGATGATGACAGAACTATGGGTTGTCTCTGACGTTGTGGAGGCCTCATGGTTAAAAGAGGCGCTCACCCGGTCTACCAAGTGAAAGGTGAAGGCTGAGGCCAAGATGGATGAGATCCATCGGAGGGTGATGACGGCTAAAGAAAGTCTTGCTACGACAGTAGGTGGATAAATAAACAAGTAATTCATCCTTAGCACTTCTATTACCGCTGTTGAGATTCAAAGGGTCTCATCCCGGGATGTAAACTTTACAGTCGAGGAATGTAGGCTCCCCACTAACTATACTACTTACCTCATGAATGAAGTCTCATCATCTAAAAGCATAGGAGGCTTCCCACCTCCAATCAATGGCCTTCAAATTTAACGAATGTAAGTGGGTTATCGTTGTAGGACAAGCTGATGTCTTGGCTAGGCTAGTAAAAGAGCTAGAGAGATGGGCTGGGGTAATTGAGAAGAAACTCGCCACGACTGTGGAGGAACTTTCCTTGGTTTCAGTATTATTTTTATTTGTCATTAAAGAAAATTATCTCCTAAAAGAGCGAATGGCGACTATGAGGACTGAGGAGTTCTTCTCATTGCTTCCGTCTCAACCTAAGCAGTTGAAGCTCCTGAATGAACAACTTTGTATTAGGAGTTTGATAATGAATGATCAACTCACCTAGTTGGGCTTGGTCGATCCAAAATATTATGACCCTTGAGAGTTTGCAGCTCCATACTCCAATTTTGAAAGGTTATGTGGGGAGGAGTTAGGTGTTAAAAATGAGTGGTGCTTCTAGTCGGCTTCCAAAAGTCTAAGCTTTTCTTTTGAATACTGTTCTTGTAAACATTGTGTAGTGAATGTTTAGTAAGCATAACAACTTAGAAACTGTAAAAAACTGCATATTTCTTTTGTACATTTTTCTTAACTTTGTGTCTTTGTGGTTTGTATTTTCATGTTTCCTTTTTGGCTTTCACCGGAGCTTGGGTGGATGATTCACGCCTTACTTTCTGTGGCACTTGTTTTTATTTAGGAGGGAGCTACCCTTGAGGTTATTATTACTATTTTATATACATATTTATCTATNGTTAGGTGTTTAGATGTTAAGTTCAAAAAAATAGTATGATATGTATGAAAATTTACTTTTCTTTTATTGTTATTATTATTTTCGATATATATAATGACCATATTGGTTCTAAGTTTTGTTGAGAATCCTCCAAACAATTTTCAATATTACAACAGAATAGGATCACTAGACTCGAGAAAACTGGAACATTAAATTTAAACCAAAAGCATCATAAGAAAATAATAAAAAATGAACACATGAATTTTATGTGGAAAAACTCGAGAATAAGAAAAAAACTGCAGAGCCGCACCACCACAAATTTCACTATGAATTTCAGAGTTTTATAAGGGATTCACACAAGTTACTCCTCCACACTCACATGAAGAAACTTACAGTGCATCACTCCATACTCTTCCAACCGATCTGACGCGGTTACACATGTTGAAAAACACCAGAATCATTCTCACCAACACATCTCTCATTCACTACGATTTTGTTGATGAAAAAATAGGAAGAGTTGTAATCCAAGCTCGTACATGTGTTGCTCTAAATCATGACATAAATATCAGTTCTCGTGAAAACTACTTCGGGCACCTGGGCGCCCAATTCTATGGAAGCAAGTGCCCCAACGCTATAAGTGGGAGCCTAAGCACCCACTTTGGGTGCCTAAGAACCTAGTTTGGGCACAGGAGTCCACCTTCTCATTCTGGGAACACTCAAAGGCACTTAAGTGTCTATAGCACGACGCCTTGGCACCGGGTGCATTGACTGTGTGGAAGCCAACCAGCCTGATGCTCATGAGTGCTACAGTCAGACTCTACAACTAACAATCTCCCACTTGGAGATTGATAGCACTAAGTCAAGTCTTATGTATCTGCATCTTCATCTTAATTGCCTTCATAATCATATATCGTGGTGTGGTTCACCTCAGGTCTCAACCTTCATGAAACCAACTGAAGCCAAACACAGCTTCAGTTTCTTAACAGTCACCAAGTCAGGTCCTATGTATCTTGTTATACTTCTCCTACTGTCCAAATCTTCTGCCATATATGAATCCATGAATCATTGTAGACCCATCCCTGTATTTCCATAACAAAGTGTCATGTTTCTTGTTCCTCTCAAATATCTGAGAATCCTTTTACTGCCTCCTAATTATGTATGTTTGGATTACCCATGTATGTGCTAACTACTTCCAATGCATATACAATATTTGGTCTAGCACAAATCATTGTGTGCATCAAAATTCCAACTGTTGAATCTTATGGAGTTCTCTTCATCTATGCTTTATTTGCTTCAGAGTTAGGTGATAGCTTATTAGATAGTTTGAAGTGATCACCTAAGAGAGTGTTAACTGATTGTGCTTCACTCATATTGAACCTCTATAGAATCTTTTCAACATACTCTGCCTAAGACAACTTCAGTGTTCGTGCATTCTTGTCTCTGTTAATTCTCATCACGAGGATCTTCCTGATTGGACCTAATTCTCATCTCAACTTATTTGATAGCTGATTCTTCAAGTCCCTGATTTTTTCATATTTGTCCCTATAATCAGCATGTCATCAACATACAAAAGAAGCAAAATATAACAATTATCTAAATATTTGATGAAGCAATAGTGGTCTGCCTGACACTTCAAGTGCCCATTTATAGACATAAATCTATCAAACCTTCTATACCAGGGTCTCGGAGCCTGTTTCAAGCCATAGAGGCTATTCTTCAATATGCAAACCAATTCTTCTTTGCCTGGAACCTTGTAACCTCGTGGTTTCACGATGTACAACTCCTTAAGGTCTTGATGTAAAAAAGTTGTTTTCACATCTATCTACTCGAGATGTAGATCTTTCACTACTACTAGACTCAACACAACCCTAACAGTCATCATCTTCACCAATGGGGAGAAGGTCTCTGTATAATCCACTCATTTCTTTTACTGAAAACCCTTCAAAACAAGTCTTGCCTTGTGGTGCTTGCTACCATCTCACTCTTCTTTCAATTTTTAGACCCACTTGTTGTGCAACATTCATATGTCATTTGTTAGTACCGTCAAATCCCAAGTTTGATTTGACTCCAAAGATTTCATTTCTTCATCCATGGAGAGCTTCCACTCCATTGAATCTTCAACTTGAGTGACCTCCTCAAAGTACACTAGTTAACCACTATTAGTTAGTAACAGATAGTGTAAAGAAGAGAATACCTTTTCATGGTTTTTTTTCTTCTGCTGGTTCTCCTGAATTCTGTAGTAGGAGTTTGAAAAACTTCCAATGCTCCTCCTAGTTGAGCACTTCTTCTTTCTCTATCCTCCCAATTTCAAGTATCATTTATCTCTACATATTTAGATTCTTCAGAAGTTACTGATGGACTGTCATGAGTTCTAACTTTATCCTTGTACACCTCCATCTTGTTGAAAGTAATGTCTCTGCGCATCATAAATTTGTTATTCTTATAATCCCAAAACTTGTATCCAAACTCATCTGAGCCATATCCAATGAAGGTACACTTGATAGATTTAGAGTCAAGCTTGCTCCTTGAACCTGCATCAACATTCACATATGCAAAACACCAAAATACTCTTAAATGAGATAGATTTATCATTTTGTCACTCTATGTTTCTTTAGGTAAGTCTTTCTCCAAAGGTGCTAATGAACCACAATTAATAAGATAAACTACAATGTTAACTTCTTTAACCCAAATGATAAAAGAGCAATATACAACAAGTGAGTTTACTGGCTGAAAGAGGATCTAGATGATAGCAAGCACTACATAGAAAGACTTGTTATGAATGGTTTCCAGTATATGCAAAAATTAGGTTTGACAGAGAAATTCTCCCCAGTAGTGAAGAAGATGACTGTCAGGATTGTACTGAGTTGGATAATAGAGGAAGATGTGCATCTATAACAGATGGATATAAAACCAACTTTCTTACATGGAGATTTGGAGGTGCTATACATGGTGCAACCACAAGGTTACAAAGTTCCAGGCGAAGAAGGGTTGGTCCATAGATTGAAGAAGCTCTATGACTTAAAGCATGCCTCGAGATAGTGGTACAAAAGGTTTGACATGTTCATGATAGATAACATGTACATGAAGTGCTAGACTGACCACTATTGTTACATCAAACACTTCAATAATTGTTATATATTACATTTTTTTGTATGTGAATGACATGTTGGTTATAGGGACAAATATGAAGAAAATCAAGGAATTAAAGAAATAGTTATCAATTGAGTTCCAGATGAAGGATTTAGGTTCAACCACGAAGATAATTGAGATGAGAATAAGCAGGGAAAGGAGTGTAGAACACTGAAGTTATCTCAGGCAGAACATGTTGAAAAGATCCTACAAAGTTCAACATGTTAGTGACAAAACCTATTTGTACTCTCTTAGGTAGTCACTTCAAAACTATCTAAGGAGATATCACCTAACTTTGAAGCACGGTAAGCACAAATGGAAAAAAAAAACTTCATATGCTTCAACAGTTTGATGAATGGTGTATGTGATGATTTGTACTATGCTAGATATTGTATTTGTGGTGGGAGTGGCAAGCAAGCACATGGGCAATTCAGGAAGATATCATTGTGAGCCGGTAAAGTGGATTCTTAGGTATTTAAAGAGAACAATCAACATGACACTTTATTATAGAAGTGCAAGGATCAATCTACAAAGATTTATAGATTCAGGTATGGTAGAAGATGTGGATATTAAAAGAAGTACTATGGGGTATATCCTTACATTAGGAAACACAACGACAAGTTAGGTTTCTAGGTTGCAAAGGATTATTGTACTTTCAACTATGGTGGCCAAATATTTTGCTATCAGTAAGGTTATTAAGATAATGATTTATCTACAATGTTTCAAGACAAAAAATTGGGCAAGGAACAGAGGATTAAAAAACTCTACAACAACAGTATGAGTGTGATCCATCTTGTTAAGAATGCTGCTTTTAATGTCAAGAAGAAACACATTCAGTTGAGGTATCATTTTATTCATGCTCTCCTAGTAGATGTGCAGTTGTTCCTAAAGAAAATACATACAGCTCAGAATTCTGTGGATATGTTGATGAAGGTGGTGACTATCGAGAAACATAAGCTATGTTTGACTTCAATTGAGTTTCATTAAGGTTGAGACCGGGGATGAGCCACACCGCGGTACGTGACCACGTGTGACTATGAAGATGATTCAGATGGAGGTGCGGGTACAATGGACTAATGCTGGGTGCTATCATCTCCAAGTGGGAGATTATTGGGTTTGTGGAGCCGAAGAACCTACAAATGACCGAGTCATATGCACTGGGTTGTGGGTCATTCAAGCTCTCGCATGGGCACTGCTCACAGAGAAGTCGATGCCTATGTGTTGGCTTATGATGCATATGCACATACTTTAAGTGGGCATGTAGTAAAGTTGGCACATAGGCCCCAACCATTAGGTTCCTAAGCGCTCAACTTAGACGCTCGATCTAGAGGCTTTGGCGCTTAGGTGCCAAGTCCAGGTGCCTATGTGCCTGGAGCAGTTTTCACACGATTTTGGTTTTATGGGCCAATTTCAAGTACCGTAAAGTGTTGACTTTCTGTGCAAGTTCATCAACAAGTTCCTGGTGAAGGAGAAAAATCTCGGAGAGGAGGATTTCATAATGAATTTTTCGGTAGTGTGGCTCCATTGTTTTTTCCCTTTCTCGGGTTTTTCCACGTTAAATTCTCGTGTGATTTTCTAGTTTGCTTTGTTGTGCTTTTATTCATAAATTTGTTCTAATTTTCTCAAATCTATGCCATCTTATTATGTGGTGGTGTGGTTTAGATTTTTGAGACTAAGCCGTGATGAATATTGGGAAGGGGCGTTCTATTTTCTCCCAATAGTATTTACATATCTATCACCTAAGCTTTAGTTTTCACATAATTTCTATCTTAAATATAAATGGAAAGTTGTATTTCTCTTTTCAAAAGTTAAAACATTGATATTTTTATATGAGACATAAAAGATTTGTACGGTATAAATGTAAAAAAGAAAAGTTTAGGCGCTAAATATGTAAAAAATTGAGCGATATGTACATGCAAATGTCCCTTTTTGAAAACATACTCGAATGGAGTAGCTTGTTTGAAAATTTATGCTAAAATGAGTTTTTTTAACCACCAACAAATTAATTTTTGCGTTCATTAGAAGAAATTATTACGTGCAGCGATCGCACGTTCGGCAGATAGATAGGAATACTTACAGACATATCATTTAATTATTATGTATTTACATATCTAACATTTAGATTCAATTTTTACTTACATGTCACTTCATCTTTGCATGAAGAAGTGTATTTCACTTTCTAACAATTAAAATAGGAATATTTTATGTGACATGAAAATTTTGGGTGGTAAGAATGTAAAAAGTAAAGTTCATGTGAGTCAAATNATTATTATTATTATTATTATTATTATTATTATTATTATTATTATTATTATATATATATATATATATATATTTATGTTGATTTTTTTGACCATCCCGGCGCTATGGTCGACTGATTTCATACTTGGTGCCAGTCAGGCAATATTAGTGCCATTGTTATCAATCTTCATTTCTTGGATCGAACCAAGCAATCTTGGCGTCATGGTCTGGCGGTATTTGGTTTGTGTTGAGTCAGGAAATATTGACACCATGGCTGGTTGTCTCCATTCTCCAGGTTCGGTTGAGCGATCATGGCGATGCGGTCTACCGGTCTTTGACTTGTGCTCAACTAAGCGATCTTGGCACCACAACCGACAGTCTTCATTCTCTGGGTCATGTTGGACGATCTTCGCATCACGGTATGTTGATCTTTGTTTTGTTCTCAGTCAGGCAATCTTGGTGGCACAACTAACTATCTTCATGCCCAACGTCAGACCAGGTGATCATGGAGTTGTGGTCTGTCAGTATTTGACTTGTGTTCAACCGGGCGATCTTAACGCAACTACCGTCTGTCTACATTCCACAAATCAGATCTGACAATCTTTGGCATCGTGGTTTGTCTGGCTTTGACATATGCTCAACTGGGTGATCTTGGTGCCACACTCGAGTGTCCTTATTTCTTTGGTCAAACCGAACATTTTTGGCACCACAGTCTGACAGTCTTTGTCTTGTGCTCAACTGGATGATCTTGGCACCACGACTGGTTTTCTTCATTCCCTTGGTCAAACCAGACAATCTTGGTGTCGCGGTCTACCAGTTTTTGACTTATGCTCAGCTGTGAAATTTGGCCCCACGATTGGTGTCTTCATTCCCTAGGTCAGACCAGATGATCTTCGCATCGTGGTCTGTTGGTCTTTGACCTGTACTCAACCGGGTGATATTGGCACTACAACTGGTAATCTTCAACATTTTCTCGAGCATTTTTCTAAACTAAAAGTTTCGGCTTTTTGGTTTATGCATTTCTTATATAATGATAATTAATTGTTATATGTTGGGCTCTTTCAAGAAAAAAATAAGATTTTATGCAAACGTCATGGTTAGTGATTTGTCAAGATGGATGGTAGTATGTTGTTGAATATGTACTTGGAATCCTTGTAGTAGACTCTAGGCGCGATAACATTTATAACTATTGATTCAAGAGCCCTGTATTTAGCTTTTGTAGAGGATTTAACAACCATTGCTTGCTTCTTTATTTTGTAGGAGAATAGATCATTGCTTAATTAGAAACAATGCCCTATAATTGATCTATAGTCTATTAGATTGCTAGCCTAACTTCAATCAAAATAAGAATTGATAGTAAGAGAACCTGATTGGAGTGTGATCCACCCCAGCTATTATCACAATGATATAACTCCTGGTAATGACACCAGAAAAATTTGATCTGCCTAGGAAATTGATTAATTTCTTAAATTCAGATTTTACTACACACTGAAGTTTCTCACACAAGTTTGCATATTCTTTCAATAATATAGGGTTCTAAAGAGTCTGGGATGTCAAACCTATAGGAAATAATGGGAAGCCAAAGTAGAAAAATGTTCTAGTCTACTAAATTTGTTTTTAGTTTGGAAGTTTGAAATACTAGAGTTTTTTTAAACAAACCTACTGCAATTATCTAAAGTTACATCTATAGTAACGAAGGTATGTGAAGTAGTTTTAACAAGTGCTAATAATACATTTTCTTGTGGTGATAATAGTATAGTGTGGAAGTGGAAGAAATGTGAAATAAGGTAAGGTTTTGTGACAAATAGAAGCATAAATTCTCTTTACCCTCTTCCGAGCACATAAAAAGGCTTGGTTAAAGTGACCTTAATTCTTGAAGTCCCATTGTGATCCCAATGAAAATATCTTCCTATTTATTCACATCTTCTTACAGAGTACCTTGATTCATACCTTATAGTTCAATATGATTTTCTTAGTCGTTCACGTCGTAGCTCTTCCGAGTCCTTACGGGTTCACAACACATTTTAACAGATCAATTATCCAGATTATAAATTAAATTAATCACATAAGGAAATCATCACAATTATGAAATATAAACTATTTCAGCATTCAATCCAACATGCCTACACTTCTATCACATCACCATAAGGAAAAGCAAGTAAATCTTCTTAGAAAGCATGGATAAAACAACACTATAATCCATTAAAACAAAGAGGTTTAACATAAAAATGTGTTTTAGAAAACTCCAATTCTAAATAATAAATATACTCATCTCTCTTCCTCAATTAGCCTTGAGGATGTTTCACCCAATTCCTTGCTCTTCTCCCGCAACTCCTTACACAATAGCACTCACAAATCACCACACACACACACACCCCTAGACTTGCTTAGAACAAGCCTGGGATACTTACAAGCACTGGAGAAAAAATCCCTCCAAAACTCTCTCACCCACACCAGAAATCACCATAAATGCACACCTCTTCGACCCCCTGGTCGAACCTTCTCAAATTAGCCTTCTTCTCTTCTCTACTCTCTCTCCAAACTGCTCTAAAAACCACCTTGAAATCGTTGTTGAACTGCTCTGAAGTGTATTTAAAATGTCCATAATTCAGCACTGACCCCTAGGTGCCACTCTATTATGGCGCATGGTCGTGGCCTTCAGGATTGGGTCATGACGCCCAGTGGTTGGCGCTTAGGCGCCAACCTCTCGGGTTGCATTTTACTGGACTGGCTCATAAGCACCACACTGATCTGGCGCCTGGTATTGCCCTTTAGAACTAAAGCCATGGGACCCAGTGTTTGGCACTCTAGCACCAAGCTCTCGAGTTCTAGGCTTGATTGACTCCTAGTTCTTGGCACCATGGCCCCAGCCTTCACAAACTACATTTCTTCAGATCTTCTCCTTTTCACTCTGGGTTTCTTCTACTTTGTTCCACTCCTAATATTTGTTATATCTGTAAGAAAAATATACAAATATCTTTCTTTAAAGTGTAATTTCATTTAAAAGGATTTGTAAAATATAATAGAATTCATGCAATCTTTTCACACATCAGAGTGGAAGCCCAAGATCAAGAAATCCTTTGATATAGTGTAATACTCTTTTGAGTTGTTAAAAATGTATGCAAAATGGATAATGAATGTATTGTGAAACTTGGTTAACAACAAATGATATATCTAGATCTGGTCATGTTACTTGACTCCTATATTTGCGTGTTTGGCCACTTGCAATGCATAAACTTTTCAGCCATCAGTGACATGACATCGATTGTGTCCAGATCTACTTACACATGTCAAAAGTGATAGCATGGAGCTGTCGCAATGCTATTATGGGGCACCATAATGACGTTGATATGACAAGTGCCATATCGGATAACAGGATAAAGTTTCTATCCCAAGGGGTTAACATAGATAATAAGGCTCCATAGTGTCGACATCATTGGGCATCATTATCGGTGTCCAATTAATCGCTACCCTTGAAACCAAAAAGTTAACTTTGGAGTGCCACAGGTTGAGCCGTGGTGTTACCATGTTGAACTGCAAATTTGTCTTGTGGCATCATGGCCCAAAACATCAACAATAACCTTTGATAATGCAGTGGCGCCATCAATCAATTTTGATGCATCTATCAAAGTGGTGATCTCAATGCCTCGGGACTGGGCTTGGGCACTGAGGCATTGAGGGTAGGCTTGAGGAACTAAGGGTGGGCACTGTGGCACCATAAGATTGTGCGGTGACCTTGAAATTAAATTCTAACATGCCCAACTCTCGTGTTCCTCCATGTTGTGGTGCTACAAAGCTAGGTCGCAATACTAGAGCTATGGTGTCATGGCGACATGCTAAAGTCTAAAGTTTTATTAGTCATTTCTATCAAGAAGTTTAAGCACAATCACATTTGAATATCTAATTCATTCGTTCATAGAAAGCTTAAAGCAAAAATGAAGTTCAAAGTACTAAGTTTCATTAAAATTCAAAAGCTCCTTACAACCACAATTACAATAGGCCCTTTATGAGCACAATATGAACACATAGAAAATAATGAAGAAATAAAATGGAAGCCTAATATTTTGCTCTCATATAGTCGACGACACCACAATCATCATAATCATCATCATCATCGTCATCGTCACCACCTATTATAGCACTTGGCTAACCTCCAAAAAAATGTGTATGACAGATGATTGTGGCAGCTAGTAATTTACCACCTGAATTAGTGTCCAAACACTTGGGTCTTCCAGTGAACTATTGAGCATGCCAAGCAAACTACTGGTTGTGCTGATAATCCAAGTGACTGACAAGACAGCAAAGGGTAGTGTCTCTTCCTTGAAGCTCCTAGATCTATTGGTGATAGAGTGAGAGTGGGAAGATGATGTAGGAGGAGAGAAGGGAGTCATTTTTGGAGCTCTTGAAGGATAAGATGCTATCTTTTGTGATTACACCCTTAGGGTAGATTCACTCCTCCCATTTTTCTTCCTCCACACCATCGCTCTCGCAAAGTACATAAATCGACGTCGGGTGACCAATCTTGATGTTATGTTGCTATCGACCATGTATATAATGAAGCTTACAGTACTTTGATTGATGTTGATCATAAGCTTTTTATTTATCTCATAATTTAGCATAGCGTTCTCTCGGGTCACCTCGCTCACGTGTAAGCTTGGTAAGAGACTTGTGAAGATGAATAGTGTTAAGCTTTAAATTCAAGGGTGAGGGTGTAAGAAAGGAAATTAAGAAGTTTTCACTCTTGTTCCATCCATTGAACCAAAGAGTTTACATGTGTTATAATGCAAAAATAGCATCAAAGTTCAGCTCATTATCCAGGAATTCAGTGTACTTATCAATGACATATCTGATTTTGTTGTATTCCACATTGATGGTGGAGTGATCTAAGGGACCCACTTTCCTCTTACATAAGCCCGATGATTCGTGTCTTCATGGGGTTGGTCATGAATCTATAAACCATGGAGACTAGCATCATGTAGGGCTAAAAAATGAGTGGAGCCCAACCTTAGCTTATAATTTTTTGCTCTACCAAATCTCCCAGACTAAAAATCTCATGTTCTAGAAAAATCTTATTACTCTTAAGGGAGTCTCCATGCTTGAATTATAATATTGAGTGAATCTCCATTTCTTACTTAATGAAATTGACTTGACTTACAAAACTACATTAACCTATTAGTGGTTTTAAGTGCAGTTTTCAATATTTAAAATTTATCAAAGAATGGAGGCAAACAAATTATCAAGAGTGATATCGAAGCTTATCCTTTCCTCTCTTAAAGAGTGATCATTTTCTTTTTTTTTCTTAATACTTACCCATCATTGATGAGTTGATACTCAATAATACACAAATGTTCTTACATGGAATCTAAGGAGGAACTTGACTCTATATTTTCATGCAATGTTGTCTAGTGGACAATGTGACACTAAACCAAATATAGAGTCGTTGAAGGAGTGGCATCACAAGTTTTTCAAATATGAGGGATAATAATTTGGGGCAATTTACTTTCAGTACTTGTACTTGCTACAATCACTGATGTTCTCTTCTCAATAATCTCAACAAATTGCCTCCTTGTTTTTTTTTCTATGCCACCTCACTTGAATCACTCTAGTTTTATTCATTAGAATTTTAGAATGGAAATTTTCTACTGAAAAACTATCAAGAGGAATCTCCATAATTTGTTTCCATATATTTAGTACATGATGGTAGGAGTTAGACGCCAAATACATGCAGACTATATCATTTGACTATGTCAGTAATAACTTAAAAGCTCACTCAAAGTTATATGCATTGTAGGTCACTTTATTGTGATCAATATCAAAAGTAACCTTTCTTAAATAAAGGAAACTAATCAAGCTTACTTTTAAGGGTGACTTGCTATTGCTTAGCTTTCCTTGTTGAAGGGTCCTAAATACTCTTTGGTTCCATCTCTTTGTAAATAATAAAAAAAAACTTATACAAAATATAACATTTAACAATTTTCACATCATTTCACTTTTAAATAAAACAAAATTACCTAAGGTGGAGCCTTTGGTCAACAATTAGGCTCGTTGTCACAATGACAATACGAACATGAAGATTAATGAGTATCTCAATAAGCAGTCATAAATTGGGATCAAGATCGGTTTTTTTTTTCTATTCATTCTATCCCTCATTAAGGATAAATTTTGATATTCGTATAACCATATGATTTTAAAAATCTAGTCGGACTCCTTAGTTTGACGGTTCAATCATGAACTAGTCATTCGACAAGCTTGATTCAAATTCAGAACTGCTTTTGCATATGATCGAATCAATCAAAATCCAGGGTGAACTAGTGAAACGTTGAACCGATCCAATTTTAAAAGAACCAGTTAGTTCTAATATTATACTATATTAACATTTTGATTTTGATCAAATGACTAAAAATAAAATATTTATATTAAAAATAAAAATAATATCATATCTCCAAATTTTATTTTAAAATATTATTTAAATTATTTTAAAATTAAAATACTTAGATTTATTAAATGGATTAAAATAATAGTATTATATTATTTAAATTGTATTAAAATAAATCTATTATTTATTATATCATCTAATTTATTTTAATTTAATAATTGAACTTTAAACCCAATTCCATCATCCTGCTTCTCCCGCCCCCAACGGACCAACCCCAAGGGGACCTAATTTATAAAACATTAAAAATGTAACTATTTACAAATCTACCACGCCCTTTCTTCCTTTTTTTCCCAAATGCTCATTCAGAATCTAGCGAAAAATTTGCTTACATAAGACGTACGCAGTGCTGTGTACATAATGGATGTTATATTCACGTTATATCCGCATTATATTTACGTTATATCGTCTATAACCTCGATGTAACCTCCATATAACATACACATAATCTATCTGAATTTACAAATAAGTTTCGCGCTTCTGCTTTCACATATATGTATGTTACATGTAGATTATATGAAAGTTACATGAAGGTTATAAGAAATATAACACGAATATAATACTGATATAACACAAATATAATTTTTATTATGTACGCAGTGCTGTCTAGGATTTACGTACCCAAAATTTTCCCCAAAATCTAAATGTAAATATCAAATTTAATCCATAATAATATAAAATGAAAACCTAGAAAAAGCCAAAAGGCGATAAAAGTTCTTGTCATCTAGCTCGGGTAGAGATCTGCGCACAGATCGAAATTGACAAGGTGCGCTTTCGCCCATTTTCCGACGTTGATATTTTCTCTCTGACGCCGCCGCCGATCTTCTAGATATATCATCATTTTGCTGAATTAGATGAGTATCTTCATTTTGATTTCTAATTTATCTAGCGATGAAGTTCTCTTCATCTCTTCTAGAACTAAATGTGTCAATTAGGTCACTGGTTTCTAAGAAATTAACCTTTCTTGGAAGATTTCAGTTGGTAATTTTTTTGATTCGAAAAGAGGTGAAATAGCAGAGAAGGGGCTGATGAAAATAAAGAATTGAATAAAGATTTGGTTGGTTAGATGCCATGACTGATTTCTTCCTTTGTTGATCTGTTTCTATGCACTCCATTTGGCATCGATCTGTATTCTGATTATAGATCTATATTTGGTTTGATTGACTTGTGAAATGAAAAAGAAATCGAAATGGAAATGCGGGAGCGGAGAAGTAATTTCTCATTTTTGTTTGANATTTGGCATCGATCTGTATTCTGATTATAGATCTATATTTGGTTTGATTGACTTGTGAAATGAAAAAGAAATGGAAATGGAAATGCGAGAGCGGAGAAGTAATTTCTCATTTTTGTTTGCAGATATTTTCTTCTACCAAGAAGAGAGAAATCGGGTCAAGACCTTCTTGTTCAAGCGCCACATTAACACAGTCATGATCACTCATAATATTTTATCAATAATGTGTATATGATCCAGTTAAGTATGGTGTTCTTAACCAAATCTTCGTATAGGAACACCTAAAATAACTTTAATTTAATATTTTCTTGGTTGGTTTTGGAGCCAATCAGATGGTTGAACTTGAGTTGATTTTCTTAACTAGCATCGTTGAAAGAGGTTTATGAGGCGAAGAAGGGCCAGAAGGAAAATCATCTTGTTTTTTCTATTTTTTATTATAATTAAGGTTGCATTCACTATGNAATAAATTTAATTTAATATTTTCTTGGATGGTTTTGGAGCCAATCAGATGGTTGAACTTGAGTTGATTTTCTTAACTATCATTGTTGAAAGAGGTTTATGAGGCGAAGAAGGGCCAGAAGAAAGCATCATGTTTTTTTATTTTTTATAATAATTAAGGTTGCATTCACTTTTTATTAAGTGCCTGTTTGACATCACTTTTTATTTTTTGTGCATCCAAAACTTTTGTTTTTCTTTGGAACTCGATATATATGATGTTCTTAGTAAGAACCATCGCCACCTCAACCGGATGAAGACAACAAAACGAATTCTAGCCAGAACCTGACTGTTGCATTGTATTCCATTCTCTCCTTTCTCTCATATATACTTCACCTATCGGCAACTGCTGAAATCTGGCAAACAATGGCTAAGAGACTCCAACCGATCAACAGATCTCTCCTGTTTCAACTGAAAAATGAACTCCATAATCTTTCAATGAGCACCCAATTCATGGTTCAATGCCTCTCAACTGTTAAAGCCTTGGTTGACAATATTTCAGCTGCTGGAGGATAGCTAGACAACGAAGACATCATTCTAAATACTTTGAATAGGCTACCAATCAATTATCAAGCATTCAAAATGGCAATATGACCTCAAATACAACCATTTGCTTTAGATGACTTTTATGCTTTCTTATGCAGAGAGGAGATCAACATGGCAACAGCCAACCAGAAACTTGAGCACAAGTCAAATTCACAAGTGACGCTCAACACATCCCGTGCAAGGCATGCCAACTCCTCTTGAGCTCAACGCAGGAAATAGCAAGCAGTGGCATCATGATCTAAATTTGGCCGTTCTCTATTGCGTTCAGTGTCTGTCGAATCTGTAATAAACTCAGCCATGCTGCTACCAATGGTTGACATCGCTCCAATTTAAAATACTTTCCGACCAATCAAGCACTCCAAGCTGATGCTTCATCCTAGCCGATGGACTAGGGCTTAGAACACCTTACAAATGACCTCAATCAAATGCAAATTGCTGCTCCTGCAGATGGGTCAGAGAAAGTTCTGGTAGGCAACGGGCAATCGGTAATTGTAGTGCTTATAGGTGATGGTATACTTCCTACTACTTCACACTTCGACTTCCCACTTTCTGGAATGTTCCATCCCTCTCTCACAACCTCCTCTCAGTTCATAAGCTTACCAAAGATAACAATGCTACTATTTTATTTGACGAAACTGGTTTTCTTATCTTTGACTCACGGATACATCAAACTCTGCTTTGGGGTTGCCTCTCTAATGGGTTATACTCCAACCCTACCTCCCACTCCAAAAACAAAATCTCTGCAGCTCATCAAGCCTTGGTGGCTTCCTTACAACTCTCTACTCTTTGGCATAAATAGTTTGGACGCCCTCATCAAGCTATTCTTTAACTCATATAGAAGACACACTCGTCCTTCGGAATACCACCAAGTCTACCTCGATGTGATAGTTGTAACTGTAATAAGAGTCGCAAACAACTTTTTCCTTTCAATTTCTCTCAGCATGTATTCCCCTCTACAATTAATCCATTCCGATGTATGAGGTCGGTCCCACTAACATTTAATCAAAGTTTTAGATACTATTGTAATTTTTGTTGATGAATATTCCAAATTTTGTCGGCTATTCCCCGTGACGTAAACATTTGAAACAACAAAAAAAAATTTATCAAATTGATTCAAATGATCAACAACTAGTTTAACACCAAAATAAAAATATTCAGATCGGCAGAGAATACAATTATCTAAACTTTAAAAACTTCCTGATGCAACATGGTGTACTCCATCAATTCTTCTGACTATATAAGTCGGAACAAAATGAGATTGTCGAGCGCAATTGCCACCTTATCAAAACCACCCGCACGCTTCTATCCGAGCCTCTCTTTCTCTAAAATTCTTGCTAGAAGCATTACTCACAGTGGAACCTCATTAACCACATGCCTCTAAAAATATTTAGTCTAATACTCCATATAAGCTCCTCTACAATAAGTCACCCACATATTCACATCTGAAAGTTTTGGGATGTTCTTGCTACCCATGGTTGAAATATTTGACACTACACAGGCTAGCTCCCCAATCAACCCAATGCATCTTCCTATGCTACTCCTCTGCTCACAAAGGGTACAAATGCTATGACCCTTAATCAGCCAAACTCATAATTTTTCGACTTGTGGTCTTTAATGAAACAAAATTCCCATTCCTATCTAGCTTCTTTACTATTCCACCACATGTACCACCAATTACCAACCCATCCCTTCTTTACCAACTTCAACCGTGATACCAAGTTCCACAACATATGGACAACCCAACCTCCAATCCACTTTTGGCCACATCACAACCAACACACCTCTCCTCCTAATCTTCACCTATTCATACCTTACAGCCTTTGCTGTCTAAGATAGCACATCACCAGTGGAACAGCTACTGGTTGTTACTCACCCAATGCTAACTAGAGCTAAAACAGGTAATTTGAAGCCCACCCAATGACTTAATCTCCTCCAACATTTGCAGCTCCCACTTGATCCCATGTTCTACAACCAAGCAACAAAATCTGTGCATTGGCGCAAAGCTACGACTAAGGAATTTCATGTTCTTCAAGTTCAAGAAATCTAGACTCTAGTTTCAACACCTACTAATCAACCTGCCTTGTGTTGTCGAAAAATGTACAACACAAAACTTCATTCAGATGGGACAATAACAATAATAAGCAAGACTAGTGGCTCAATGATACAATCAAGAGTATGCAATGAACTATCATGAGACTTTCAGCCTTGTTGCAAAGATGGCAACTTAGAGAACATTCCTAATGGTGGCATTCAATCGACAATGGCCACTTATTCAATTTGAAGTCTCCAATGCATTCTTGCATGGTACGTTACTAGAGACAATGTATATGTAAAAACTGATTGGGCTTACGAATACCCTAATCCCTCACCATGTATGTGTTCTCAAGAAGGCCCTATACGTTCTCAAGCAATCCCCTCGACAGTGTTTGCTACCATATCATATTTTTTTCATTCAGTTGGGATTTACTATTAGCAAGAATGATCCGTCCCTTCTGCCGTTACATTGCCCAATTTTTGTTCTTCTGTACGTTGATGATATTCTCATTATGGGCGATAGCTTTTCTGCAATTCGGGAGCAGACAACAAATCTTACCACCAGGTTGCAAATCAAACAGCTAGGTGAAGTGCACAAATTCGTAGATATGAAGGTTCATAGAACAGCAAAAGACATGTTTCTAAACCAACAATCTTGTCTCATCACCATACTTCAAGATACGTGAAGTGCACAAATTCGTAGGTATGAAGGTTCATAGAACAGCAAAATACATGTTCCTAAACCAACAATCTTGTCTCACCACCATACTTCAAGACACGCTAATGTTGGGATGCAAAGCTGTCTTCACTCCCTTACCTATCATGAAGCTTGAAGTTCCTGATATGATACAGTATTTGGAAAACCCAACCGAGCATCGAAAATTCATTGGCGCCTTGCAATACCTTACGATAACTCATCAAGATATCTAGTTCACTGTGAACCAACTATGCCAGCACATATATAAGCCAACCTGATATCATCACCGGAAGCTTAAACACTTGCTGCGTATTTACAGAGAATGATCGAATCCTGGATTAATATAACACATGGTGATTTCTATTTACAAACATACTCCGATGTCGATTGGGTAGGTGATGTAGCAAACTGACGCTCCACCACCACATATGTTCCCTCCTTCGCCATACACCCATCTCTTGGACTGGAAATAAACAACACAATTGCTTGATCATCTACGGAAGCAGAATACCGAGCTTTAGCGGCAGCAACTGCAAATATACTTTGGCTAAAGTGACTTCTCCGAGAACTAGACGATGAACAATTCAACCAACAAAACTCTACTATGACAATGTGTCGGCCATGGTGATTGCAAATAGCCCTTTGTTTTATGCTCATACAAAAAACATTAAGATCGATTATCACTTTATTCGTGATTATCTCTAATCAGGCCAACTGGCGATTCACTACATCAATACGTAGAACCAACCGACAATACTTTACTAAAGCACTGGCCAAACAGTGATTGAATTTATTTAAATCCAAGCTTTAGGTTCTTTCCAAAACCCATCACTGTGAAGGGGGATAACAATCATAACCATCTCAATTGAATGAAGACAGCAAAAACGAATTCCAGCTAGAGGACTGGTAGCATATAGACGTAGGGAATGGAATGTCAGTCTGTAACCGCTCAGGGCAGTGATGTAATATTAAGCTACTAGAAGATTCCTATCATATGTATATATAGAGATACTTGAATATAAATTTTAACTTTGTGGAACAATAGCACGGATACTACTACCTGGTGGTCTCTCTGCTAGCTCTTCCTTCACACTTAGGCCATTTTCAAGAACACATGTACATTAAATGTGAAAATTGACTTGGAGAAAGTTATAGTGACCTCTGATTATATGAAAAGAGTTCTGCTAAATATGCAATTACACTCATGTCTGGAAAGGTTTTTATTACCTTATTTTTTAGAGAAATACTGGGAGAAGGGAATGAGAGCAAAGGAGAAATATTAAATTTTTTTCAATGTGGTTATATGTGTGTTGTTGTGGGTGTGTGTGTGTATTAAAGGAGTGAGTTGTGGAAATTGAGTGTGCAGAATATATTGTTTTTATTGCCATTTTTTTCTATGCTTTGGTGATTAATTTATTATGCTTTTTGGTACTTATTAGCGTGTTTATTATTTCATTTTTTGTGGAGCTTATGATTTTCTCCATTGATTTTGAGGTACTTTCTTCATTTGAACATGCATAATGACATGGTTGTACCTAAATAGTGTGGTTTGGGGAGAAAGAGAATAGGAAAAATTATTTCTGGAGAATTTTTATAGTTTGGAGCAAATAAAAATTTGGCACTTTAATTCTATGATAATTTTAGGATCACCCTCTTTATCACATGTATAATAGAGGAAAGACTTGAATAATATATGTTTGAGCTTGTATTTGATAAAAGAGTCACATATCATTGTTGGTCTAGAGGTAACATTTTGTTATCTGTTTTAGAGTTCATTTTTTTCTGGGGTTTTTGGGGGTTATGGAAACACTATTACTTTGCTTGGTGTGAGTATTTTAGAGAAAAATTAGCAAGGAAAAAACTGTAAATAAGTATGGTTCACCTACATCGATTACCACAAAGAAATATATGTTTTTTTGCTAGTTTGGAGATTTATATAAAATACAAATATCTGCACTTAAATATTTTCCATCACCTTTAATTTTCTATGCTTAAACCTTCTTTATTTATCACTCTTATTCTCCACTAAGGAACACTCAAAGGAAACTTGTAGAAAAATAAATTTAATATAAATAATAGTAGTAACATTTCCTTCTCATCTTCCTTTGTTTTATTCTCCAAGACTACAAACCATGACTTATTGTATAAAGCCTCATGATGCTCATAGTGGCGCTCCTATGCTATCTTCCATTGATGTGCTTATCGACTTTTGGATGTGTTTGACAACATAAGTTTGTTTATGCACCGTCGTTCAACTTGACTTTTCTTTGTTTATCACTTTAATAATAGGGTGGATTAATAAGAAGAGGACTCAACTTGGCCAACATACACTAGTTATAGAACTCATTTTCATTTTAAAAAATTAAGTATGTATGTGAGAGCCAATTGCTTTACTTTTCTACACAACCTATACTTTAACTATTTAATAAGGGACTAAATCCAATACTCTTAACTGCTTAATAATCATTTTATAGATTTCTCCACATCAAATATCATTCTCAAATTGAAGCTTATTATGTATTATGCACCCGAGAGCTCGCCAGACCATGTGGATATATAGTGGGAGTCACCAATTCTCTGAACCTTGCTCAACTATAGTAGAGGCAATCAAGACTCATGGGGTTTGTAAATCACATAAGCTACTTGATTCGAGCCAAATCATCACATTTGATATCATTTGTTACAAAAGTTCAACCAAAATGAACTAAAGTTGTGATAAATACAAGAGTGGTGAAAGGTTTTTTTAAACTTAAAATTTTAAGCCTATGGTTGAGGACCAATAACTTGATTTCCTACATTGACATATTATTCAAATGATTAATGTGGAAAAAAAACAATACTCTTATGTGTTCAAGGCCTTTGTTAAGAAAACTACTGTAAAAGAGTATTTTTTTAATTTCGCCACAAAATAGGATCACAGGATTTGAGAAAATAGAGCAAAATTTTTAAATACAGAAGCATAATCAAAGCAATTAGAAAAACACACAAGAATTTCAAGTGAAAAAGCCTTAGAACGGGAAAAAACCACGGAGTCACACCACTACAAATTTCACTATGTAATTCAAAAAGTTTTATAAAGGACTTACACAAGTTTCTTTTTCACACTCACACGAAAAAAAATACATGACTTGCACCAACAATTTTCCCTCTTAGATCTGACGCAAAAGTCACGTTGAATCACCAAAATCCACCTATCCCACACTCCTCATCTTCACCGGGATGCTTGTCAAAGAATACAAAAGAAAGAAATAGCAAAACTCAACAAAAAAGTTTGAAATCGGGATTAAAAATTGTAATTCAGCCACTAATTGTTTTGGGCACCGAGCTCTCGGGTAGCTAGCGCCCTAGCGTCAAAATTGAGCACCTAAGCGCCCACATTGGGCTCCTAAGCGCCCATAATCGGTACTGGATTTCTACCTTCTCGGCCTGGAAACACCTAATGGGTGTTTGAGTGGCCATAGCTCAGCGCTAAGGTGTCGGAAGCACTGTCTGTGAGAAATCCAGCCTACCTGCTGCTCATGGGTGCTCTAATTAGACTCCACACCTAACAATCTCCCATTTGAAGACTGATAGCACCGAGTCCAGTCCTTCCTACCTGCACCTCCATCTGAATCGTCTTCATAGTCTTGTACCGTGGTATTTCTCACCCCCAGTCTCAACCTTCATGAATCTGAAGCCAAGTATTGCTTTAGTTTCTCGACAGTCATCACCTTCGTCAACATATCTGCAGGATGCTGAGCTGTGTATTTTTTCCAGAAATAATTGGCCATCTTTAAAAAGATATCGAATGAAATGATATCGCAACTGGATGTGTTTCGTCTTGACATGAAAAACAAAGTTTTTAGTAAGATGAATCACATTCATATTGTCACTGTAGAGCTTTCCATCCTCTTGCCCCTTGCCCAACTTTGTCATGAAGTTTTGTAGCCAAATCATCTCCTTACTAGCCTCAGTAATAGCAAAATATTCAGCCACCGCAGTTGACGGTGCACCAATTTTCTATAACCTAGAAATCCAACTCACTGCTACGTTCTCCAATGTGAAGATATACCTCATTGTACTTTGCTTGTCAGATATGAATCTATGAATCCCTATAGACTGATCTCTGCATTTCTAAAATAAAGTGTCTTGTTAACTGTTTCACTTAAATGTCTGAGAATCCACTTCACCGCCTCCCAATGATGCCTGCTTGATTGCCCATGTATCTGATGGCTACTTCCACTGCATATGCTATATCTGACATGGTATAAATCATCACATACAACAAACTTCTAACTGTTGAAGCATACGAAGCTCTCTCTATCTGTGTTTGCTCTGCTTCAAAGTTTAGTGATAGCTTCTTAGATAGTTTGAAGTGACTACCCAAAGGAGTGCTAACTGGTTTTGCTTAACTCTTGTTGAACCTCTATAGGATATTCTCAACATACTATGTCTGAGACAAATTTAGTGTGCATGTACTCATGTCCCTACTGATTGTCATTCCCAAGGATATTTTTGGTTGGACCTAAATTCTTCATCTCGAACTTAGTTGATAATTGGTTCTTCAATTCCCTGATTTTCTCCATATTTTCCTTGCAATCAACGTGTCATTCACATACAAAAGAAGCAAAATATAACAGTTACCAAAGTATTTGATAAAGCAACAGTGATCCGCTTGGTAATTCATAAACCCATTATCTGACATGAATCTGTCAAACCTCCTGTACCACTGTCTCAGGGTCTGCTTCAAGCCATATAGTCTCTTCTTCAATCTGCAGGCCAAACCTTGTTTTCTTAGAACCTTATAACCTTGTAGTTGCACCATGTATAGGTCCTCCAGATCTCTATGTAAGAAAATTATTTTTACATACATCTGCTTCGGATGTTGATCTTTCTCTGCTACCAGACTCAACACAATTGTTAATCGTCGTCTTCACCACTGGCAAGAAGATACTTGTGTAATATACTTCTTTCCTCTACTTGAAATCCTTCACAGCAAACCTTGCCTTCTAGCGCTTGCTACCATCTGACTCATCTTTCAGCCTGTAGACCCACTTGTTGTGCAGTGATATTTTGCTATTTAATAATATTGTCATATCCCAAGTCTGATTCGACTCCAAGGATTGCATTTCTTTATCCATGGCGAGCTCTCACTCCCTTGAATCTTCAATTTGAGCGACCCACTTAAATCACTCTTGTTCATCATTATCAGTTAATAATAAATAATATAAAGAAGGAGAATACTTTTGTATGGCTTGTTTTACTCTGTTGGATCTTCTGACTTCTATAGCACGCGACTGAGGAACTTCCAGTGCTCCTTTTAACTGAGCATTTGTTCTTTCTTCATCTTCTGAATCACCAGTATCATTTATCTCCACATATCTGGATTCTTCAAAAGTAGCTGAAGGATTGTCCTGAGTTCTGACCCTATTCTTTTACTTCTCCATTTTGTTGAAAGTGAAGTCTCTGCTTCTGATGAATTTCTTATTTTGATAATCCCAGAACTTGTATCCAAAGTCATATGAACCACATCCAATGAAAGTACACTTGACAGATTTTGAGTCAAGCTTGCTCCCAGACCCTGCATCAACATACACATATGTAGAACACTCAAATACTCTTAAATGAGATAGTCATACCTTTTTGTCATTCCAGAATTCTTCAGGTAAGTCTTCCTCTGACGGTACTGATGAACTACAGTTGATCAGATAAACTGCAATGTTTATTGTTTCAGCCCAAAACAACTTTGACAAGCCTGTGAAAGTCTCATTCTCTTAACACGTTTCGTGATTGTTCTGTTTATGCATTCAATTACACCATTCAGCTGCTTTGTCTTTGGGACAATGAACTCATCCTAAACCCCTCTGTAGCACAGAAAATTCCTAAATTTCTAATTACGGTACTCACCACTATTATCTGATTTGAGACACTTCAGCTTCAAACCTACTTATTTTTTTCCATAGCTTTCCATTTCTTAAAGATTTAAAATTAATCAGATTTCTGCTTTAAGAAATAAACACATCTTTCTCATGTGATCATCAATGAATGTGACAAAATAGCGAGAACCTCCAATGGATTGAACTGGAGTAGGACCCCATACGTTAGTATACACTAACTCCAGTTTCTTTGATTTCATCACCGACCCACCCTTGGAGAAAGAAACTTTCTTCTGATTGCTATAAATGCAATCTTCACAGAATACCGAATCAACTGATTTCAGACCCTGAAGCTTATTCTTTGAAAGTATGAACTTTATACATTTCTCACTCATATGGCCAAGCCTACGGTGCCACATGTCTATATCCACCCTGGTTCCAACCACATCAATGAAATCAATCATTTCATTGATTAGATAAAGGGTGTCTTCCATGTTGCCCCTGACCATCACCAATGCCCTCCGGTCACCTTCCATGAATCATCTGTGAAAGTAGTTACGAGTCTTGACTTTGTTAGCTGGTTCACGCAGATAAGATTTTTCTTCAAACTAGAGATATGTCTGACTTCAGTAAGCTTCCAGACTACTTCATGCTGCAACTTGATATCAACATCACCCTTTTCTACTATACTGCAGGCTCTGTTATCTCTCAAATAAACTTTTCCTAGATTACACTGATGTAATTTTCAAATATTTTTTTTATTAGGGAAAGCATGAAAAGAGGCACCTGAATCCACTCTCTAGGATTCAGTGTTGACTAGGGATAATACTAGGGAGTCATTTTAGATTTCACCTATGGAGATATTAGTCGAAAGGCTACTTCCCTGTCCTCCACCAACTTTTCTTGGAGCTTTGCAGTCCTTGAAATGTCATTTCTTATCGTAGTTCCAACATTTTTTTCTACTTTCCTTTCTTTGACTTGGATCTGCCTTTACCTGTATTCCTGCCAGATTCCTTCCCCTATTATTAGCATTCAACGCAGAACCTGAAGTATCACCATTCGCTGCTTTTCTGCAAATTTTTTCATTCAGCATCAGACTAACGATGTCATTGATGTTCAACTTCGTAGTCCCTGAAGAATTACTCACCGTTGTTACCAAACCATCCCAGCTTTCTGACAATGAAGATAATTTCACAAATGCTCTAACCTCATCATCAAACTTAATCCCCACATAACACAACTAACTCGTCAGTGTTGAAATTATTGAGATGATCTGTCATAGAATTGTCTTCCACCATCTTCATTTCGAATATTTTTTTTTCATCTGAAAAACCTTATTGGACATAAAAGATTTTTCATACATCTTAGTCAGTGCCACCATAAGATTCACCATAGTTTTCTCATTCACAATGATGAACGTTGCAGATGAGGAAAGTGTCAACCTGATCAAACTTAGTTTCGTTCAATCCAAAACATCTCATTCCTCCATAGGCATAAACACAGGTTTCGTTGTAGATCCTTGTAGTGTCAATTATAATTTTTTTTGATACAACAAATCCTCAACCTGCACCTTCTAGAATACGAAGTTCGTCCCGTTGAATTTTTCCACCTTGAACCTTGCTTCTTTGGTCATTGCTCCCACTCAAATCGATTACCAGTTTGTTAAGAAAACTACTGCGGAAGAGTTTCCCATACCTGCTGCTCATGGGTGCTCCAATCAGACTCCACACCTAACAGTCTTTTTTATCTCAACGATTTCCATTATCATAGCCTACTTATAGAAATTTTGTTGCTGCACTTTTTTTAATAATTTTTTTGAACTTTGTTGTAACACACTTACAACGCTGCCTCTTAAGAGAGATCATATTGATCACTTTTTGCACTCAATCCAAGCGAATTATTTGGAGCTTTGTCTCAACTTCATACAGCTAGCTTCTTTATAAATCATTGAGGTGGTAGGTATATAATATATTAGGGGGAAATACAATGGCTTATGTACTTGAGTTTACATTTACCAAATATTATTCATAATTTTAGGGAATTTATTTGATTTTAAGATTAGTGGCTCTTGAGAAATTCATTAAGTTCCTATAAACGAAGATGCCTAAGAAATGTGGTATAGAAAACGACTAATGGTTTTGGTAATATTTCTTTCAATTGTTCGGTTCCATCTTTATCAATTTTTTTTTTTTTCTCTTTAGTTACTCTCATATAATGCATTGATTAGTTTATTGATTTTTTATGGAATTTTATAATCTTCAATGATTGTGGTGCAACTCTTGTAATTGGAACATGCATAATATCTTAGCTTCTGCTACAGAGGATGTTTCTATTTTGATGCAAAACTAAGAAATTTCTGGGGATTTAGTTCCTTAATTAATCTCTTCTGTTATGATTAATGGGACAAAATAAAAAAGTGAAATTGTAAATTTTATAAATTTATAGCTCTAAAGCATGAATGAGATTGTTATCTTATGTTTAGAGGAGTTTTGAAGAATGTGACAGGGAGGGGGATGGGATAGAGTATGTGGATATAGAATGTGTTTATTAGAAAGCGGGTGAAAACATCAATGTACTCCAAGAATTATTTGCTTTAAGGTTAGTTGGCCAACCGTTTTTTATCCATTGATCTATTAGGAAAAAAGGCAGATATCAAACATTAAGTTGATATAATGTCCCATGTGCTCATTGTTATATATTATCCCTCAACTCTAAACGAATTGCATTCTCTCATTTAGATTCATGCATAGACATTATGTTGTACTAAGAGTTTGGATAAACAATTGGAATGGTGTGAAGACGTTGGGTGCACAGCATCTGTGTTGTTATCCTTGAAGATAAAATCCTCTAAGCAATTTTTATGTCCCTTAAAAAAGCATTTACAAAGGTCTTATCGCAAATCCTAATTTTGGGTTAAAGGCTTAGAAGCATTGTAGGTAAGGCATTATAAGTTGTCTGCTTCTTATTCATTGTGTGATGATATGCCTTTTGCTCATTCATTTGTAACAAATTTTTGGTCGAGTTCCTTCATTTATTCTTGGAACCATAACTAGAAAATAATTGCTTATTTCATTGGCAAGTGGTTCAGTTGGGTTTGTGACGCAGCCTCCTTAAAAAAATTTACCAATAGGTCACTTGCTTATGTGAATATTATGATTATATATTTGAGATTATGGCAGTGATTTATAAATACTTACTCCAAACTGGGCATATCAAGAGGCCCGCTAATAGATAAGACTTTTATTGGAAAAGTTATGTGGGCTCATTGTCAAATGTGATGTTCACTGTGCATTTTTTTCAAGCTTCAAGGTTGCAATTAATTGCAAAAACAACTTCAATTTCTTTTGCCAGTATAAGTTTAACTGGGAAAGTAGGGATTTTTAGTGACAATAAAATATTATACTAACTATTTTTTGGTTTTTTTGGGGATTACCAAACAAATTTTTGAATCTGCTAACGTATAAAAATAATTTCTCCCTTGTGATGCTGACAGTTATATAATATACATTGTACATATATTGCTTCTCTTTAGTGATGAAATCCATACAAGGGATCTTGTCTAACATGATAGTATATTTGCATAAATAATCTTAAATATAGTGCTTCTATTAGCTCAGGGCAAGAGTGCTTTTTTCTGATATGAAGCAACATGGTGTGGAGTCTAGATTCTCTTAGTCATCGTGGATGTGTTTTCATTTGTTTTTTTTATTGATGGCTACCAAATCTCTAGATTTATTCACACTTGTTTTTTTATAGATAGATTATCTAAATTTAGATCCATTCAAACATTGTGCACCATACCTTTCTTTTTATGGCTCTCTTTACAACAACAATGACAACAAACCTTTATCCTCCACTTCCTTTTTCTTCATTGTGTCCTATCAAGTGTCATATTTTTATTTAATTCTAATAAATTAAGATCAATTTTTATACAATCTGCCTAAGTCTGTTTAGGTCTATCTTTGTCTTTCTTAACATAAATTTAATCTGAAATCTACTCTTATAACTGGATCATCAGATGGTCGACGTTGCTCTATAAAACCTTTTTTTATGTTGCTCTATAAAAAAAAGAAAAAAAAATCAATGATATAAAATATCCATAGCCACAATCAATCAAAGAGAAAAGAGGAAAAGAGATGTGAGAGGTCTGCCAACCAAAAAAGATAGGAGAAGATTTTATGGTGCTTGGAGGAGGGATTGCTTCCACTTCTCGAGGTGCAACTATTTTTTGGTTAAATCAAAATGAGGAGTTTTTTTTGGACTCCTACAATAAGAGGCGTTGTAGTAAAAGAAACACTATCTCCATCTTAGCCTTTATATGTACAGCAAGTGGCTTCTTTTTCTCTTAAATAATTAAATGAAGAAAGTGATATCTCTGTCCTTATTTATGCAAAGTATATCCCTATTTTTTTGTATTCACTCTCAGTTTCTGCCTTAGACTACTCACTCAGCTCTACTATCCTTCTTAAATGTGTATTGTCTCAAGATGTGTAAAGGTTTTCTTATTTCTTTAGCAGAACATGATTCTTTTGATGTTCAAGGACTCATGGTCTGCTGAAGCTCAGAATCTTCATCATTCCATTAATCTTAAACATGAAGTATTGGACATTCCAAGTTATATCACATTCAAATCATACGAACATGATCTATCTAAAATCACAAGTGAAACAGCCATATGCAGAATTGCACACTAGATCTTATCACTGCAGTAGCAGGTTCAATGTGTTCCAAGCATTTTTTTGAGATATTAAACATATGGTTTTATTTAGTTTTTAAATTTATGCATTCCATTGATAGCTTAGGCAAATTATTTTGCAACTTCCACCATCTATAATGAGTTTTTAGAGATAATTAAAAATATGTTTGAAGGATAAAGTTTTTCCCCAATTATTTTTGATTCAGAGGGATGAGTATGATGCATCATACATTCAAAAGATTATCAATCAATGCATTTTCAGAAAAATTATTTTTTCTCATCAACTTAAATGTTTATATTCTATTTCATGATCCTCATTATTTTCCTTTTCTCCTTATTTGATAGGCTTCTTTCTAACAAGACTAGCAAACAGATCCATTTTATGACATTTAAAACAACTTTTAGTGAAAATTTTAGATCCTCATGTACTAGTGATAGAATTTTCTTTGTGGTTCTTGTCAACAGTTGAAATAATAGTTTGGGGTTGCTTACTTTAACGAAAAGAAATATTTCTATTATATAAGGACATTTCCTTAAGTGCAAATCTTAAATAAGTTAAAAGTCTCCTGAATTAAATTATCATGATGTAATCTCTTTTAGAAGTTTAGATCTTATACTGGATCTATTATGTGGAGTTTAAATTTTGGGAACTATCTTGGATAATATTTGATTTTTATTTTCAAGATTAGTGGCTATAAAGCCATTATTTATGGTTTTATTTGCTTAAGTTTAGTTGCTATCAAGCTCAAAATCAATTTACACTTAATTCTTTAAATCTGCCACCTTATGTTAATCAATTAAAAATAATGAGATCATTGTTTGCATGACATTATAATAAGAAGCAATAAGGATTTTATAAAATAGGACCAGGTAGGGGTGGGGATTTCAACTAAAGAAGAAAATGAATGAAGTGCTGCTTGCTTTAATGCTGATTTAAAGGGGCTTTTGGTAATATTAGGAGGTTGCTCTAAATTGAGATTTTTCAATGGAAAGGGGAATAGAGGAACTTAAGAAAATCATCATGTACAAATCCTCTTCTTCATAGTAGGAAGCTGCATTCTCTTTTTGCTATAAAAAATTTTATCTTTATTACTATCTCTGGCTTATGTATGTTGATACGCCACCAACAAATTTTCATCATCCATCATGAATCTCGATATGTGACACGAATCTCAAGGCAATCTTTTGAGCAAGAAACATCCAAACTTCAATTAAGGGTCATCCAGAGCTCCGATCAAGCCCTGGCCTCCTCTTCTCCAGCATCCTCTCCGGCAACCCTCCCAGCAATCCCCCTTCAACTCCTCTCCCCAAACCGAAGCAAAGCCTTTTACTTCCCCCTCCTGTAACTCCTCCCGCACCTGAAACCCGCTCACATTGCCTTAACCCCTTCTCTCCTTCCTCACGCGAGCTGCGTCCAGATAACGGACGCGATACAATGGATGTCCGAGCTCCCGCTTCGCCTCTTTGTATCACGTCTGCCAACAAACGTGATCCAACAGAGGCCGCCCAACTGTATCACGTCCGTTACCCGGACGAGGGTTTATAGTTGTTATATTGGCTGTTTTGGTAGGAATAATAGTATTCATTTTCATTGGATTTTTAACGGAAACTTTATGATTTACACATTCCACATCCTAAAGTTTAATGTCACGAAATCTAACTTTCGTTTAACAGCTTCTCTCTCTCCCTACCGGCGTCAACGTCAGATCTCTGCTACGCTAACGCGAAGAGAGATGGTCGGGTGAAACCGAAGCTGTTATGGAAGTTTGGATTTTTGTAATATTAAATTTTAGGGTGTTAAATATGTAAATAACAAAGTTTCCGGTGCTATATATATAAAAATCCCTATTTTATTTTATGCGAAGTCAGATTGTATGTATGTATGCATGTCACAAAACTCCTACAGATCATATGTATGTATGCATATGTCATATCAAACATAGTATTGAATTCAAATTCTAATGACTCTGTGCTAGTAAGGAAGTGGCCCAGGTCCCTTGCTTAAGTGGTTTGGTTAGTCGACTCCGCAGAACAAGTGATTACAACCATAGCCTTCGAACCTCGATCAGGATCTTCAGCCACGGTGGATATAAAGCATCATACATACTCTTGATGATCTTAATGATCCTGCAGATGGGCCGTCAAGATGGATAAAACTTATACATAATTATATTAGCTATCTAATATATTTACGTCTATATCATCAAGTCTAATCTACATGTACTCATGCCTCCTATTCTGATTCCTTAGAGAGCGAGTAGAGGTTGAACTTAGAATTCTTACGTCTATATCATCATCAAACTCATTAACATTATGATTAACTTCTTGATATGCACTAGTAATATTCATTATGGTGTTCCCTTTCTCAATAGAATCAAGAGGAATACAAAAATTTGATATTTTATGCTTCCGATGTGTAGATTCAGTAGTAGTTTGGACATCAATAGTCGCTCTAAGTCTAGTCTAATGACTACTGTCAGTTAAGTCTTTTTTTTTTTAATTTTTTTGCTCAATCACAGTATTTAAGATAATACATTTGATTAGCTTGATGTGCTAGAACAAATTGATCAAATTTGACATAAATTTTGTCAATTTAAGTTTAGTGACGTCATACGGCTTTATCGTTCTTATTCCTTGATTAGAAATAATATCAAACAATCATAGTTGAACAAAAATATAGTAGTCTATCTCACTATCAAAATTGGTATTTTTTAAAAAACATGCCCTAATTTTTTTTTTTTTTCCCTTCGAACTAGGAGCTCATGTGAATGATGTGTCAATTCACATCGAATATTGATGGCATAATCAGGCTGCAATTAGGGCCCAAAGAAAGATCTAATAAGTTGTGATTCACAACTCCTCTGTTTTCATTATAAACAAATTATAAAATTAATATGCATATATAATTTAAGCATTAAACAAGCATTATCAAATTGTTGAGTTGGTTAAACTTGTGTCTAATTTAAACCATGTTCATAACTCTTTATCAATCTTTCTATTGNAAATCCTAATTTTGGGTTAAAGGCTTAGAAGCATTGTAGGTAAGGCATTATAAGTTGTCTGCTTCTTATTCACTGTGTGATGATATGCCTTTTGCTCATTCATTTGTAAAAAATTTTTGGTCGAGTTCCTTCATTTATTCTTGGAACCATAACTAGAAAACAATTGCTTATTTCATTGGCAAGTGGTTCAGTTGGGTTTCTGACGCAGTCTCCTTAAAAAAACTTACCAATAGGTCACTTGCTTATGTGAATATTATGATTATATAGTTGAGCTTATGGCAGTGATTTATAAGTACTCCAAACTAGGCATATCAAGAGGCCCGCTAATAGATAAGACTTCTATTGGAAAAGTTATGTGGGCTCATTGTCAAATGTGATGTCAGTGTGCATTTTTTTCAAGCTTCAAGGTTGCAATTAATTGCAAAAACAACTTTATTTTCTTTTGCCAGTATAAGTTTAACTGGGAAAGTAGGGATTTTTAGTGACAATAATATATCATACTAACTATTTTTTGGTTTTTTTGGGGATTACCAAACAAATTTTATATTTTCTCCCTTGTTATGCTGACAATTGTATAGTATACATTGTACATATATTGCTTCTCTTTAGTGATGAAATCCATACAAGGGATCTGCTCTAACATGATAGTATATTTGCATAAATAATCTTAATTATAGTGCTTTTATTAGTTTAGGGAAAGAGTGCTTTTGCTGATATGAAGCAACATGGTGTGGAGTCTAGATTCTCTTAGTCATCGTGGATGTGTTTTCATTTGTTTTTGTTATTGATGGCTAAATTTAGATCCATTCACACTTTGTGCGCCATACCTTTCTTTTTATGGCTCTCTTTACAACAACAACAACAACAACAAACCTTTATCCCCCACTTCCTTTTTCTTCATTGTGTCCTATTGAGCGTCATATTTTTATTTAGTTCTAATAAATTAAGATCATTTTTTATACAATCTGCCCAAGTCTTTTTAGGTCTATCTTTGTCTTTCTTAACATAAATTTAATCTGAAATCTACTCTTATAACCGGATCATCAGATGGTCGATGTTTAATGCGACCAAACCTTTTTTTATGTTGCTCTATAAAAAAAAGAAAAAAAAAAATCAATGATATAAAATATCCATAGCCAGAATCAATCAAAGAGAAAAGAGGAAAAGAGATGTGAAAGGTCTGCCAACCAAAAAATATAGCCCTGACGACAAAGTGCTAGGAGCTCATTTGTTGTTGTTGACATGCCCTAAAATTATATGTATATTTTTTCCTTCGCACTAGGAGCTCATTTGAATGATGTGTCAATTCACATCGAATATTGATGACATAATCAGGCTGCAATTAGGCCCCAAAGAAAGATCTAATAAGTTGTGATCCACAACTCCTATGTTCTCATTATAAACAAATTATAGAAATTAACATGCATAAATAATTTAAGCATTAAACAAGCATTATCAAATTGCTGAGTTGGTTAAACTTGTGTGTAATTTAAACCATCTTCATAACTCTTTATCAAGCTTCTTATTCATAATATTCTTGTACTCAATGTTTAATAAGCTCACATATAGCATGTTCATATAATAAAAATTTGAATGAGCAGGTCAATGTAACATTTTCTTTACCAATTAAATGTTTTATTCAAGAAGTGGTTGAACTCCATCACAATTCAATAGAATATATAAAGCTGATGCTCGAAGCACTTCGTCGTTAAGGCTCTCAAGATGGCTTGTTATTTGTGAACAACTCATGTTGGGTTCATTAAGTAGCTCATGTTCGATTCNCTCTGCAGTGAACGCAACAAAAATTTATAATTAATTAAAATTATTAAATAAAAATATATTAAGTTCTCTTTCAATGAATATTTTAATATAGGGTTTACTACCTTTAACATTTTACGGCTTTATGACTAGGTCTTTCGAAAAAAGCTCATGTTCGACTCGCTAAGCAAACGAGATGAACATAAACAATTTTTTTTTGCGTTCGATATATAAATAAGCCAAGCATGAACATTTGTATTTTTTTTAACGAGTTGAACACGAGCCCAGTCTGGGCTCACTCAAGCTTAGCTTGTTTTCGCCCCTACTTATCGTTGAGGTAACATGAAATCCATCGACTCGATGCTTCACTTAATTTCTAAATTACAAAAATCATAAGTTGTAAAGGCTTCTCAACTANTATATATATATATATATATGATGAGTATTTTTTTTAATTAATTTAATTGACTAAAACTTTGTTTTTAAACTGCTGCTAAAATTTTAGATGTAGTTAAACCCACTACTGTAGCTTCTTGTTTACATTGCCAAAGCTATTTTCTCTGCTATAATTAATTAAAATTATTAAATAAAAATATATTAAGTTCTATTTCAATGAATATTTTAATATAGGTTTTACTACCCTTAACATTTTATGGCTTTGTGACTAGGGCTTTCAAAATGGTCGTTGTTCGAAAAGAGCTCGTGTTCGGCTGGCTAAGCAAACGAGATGAACATGAACAAATTTTTTTGCGTCCGATATATAAATAAGCCAAGCATGAACATTTGTATTTTTTTTAACAAGTTGAACACAAGCCCAGTCTGGGCTCACTCAAGCTTAGCTTGTTTTCGCCCCTACTTATCTTTGAGGTAACATGAAATCCATCTACTCGGTGCTCCACTTAATTTCTAAAATACAAAAATCATAAGTTGTAAAGGTTTCTCAACTACAGTTTGCTCTACTGGTCGTTATTGCTCAAAATAATATGAATAAAAAATAGTTATCTCCTATAATAAGTATGTCTCACATATTTAGCCTTCAGATTATGCTTTATTTTTCATGATTATTTTGAGTTTATTTAAAAAATCTATAATATCAAAAATTATTTAATATGATACGGTAATGATTCTATATAAATTTTATAATTAAATATTTGAAAGACATACCTCTCACAACTGAATACAATCATTGGAGTTGTACTGTGCCGCCACTATAGCCTCATGAGATAGATGTATGACAAATGCTTCATCGAGTTAAGAAAAGTAGGAGAAAATATTCGCTTAAATTTGCACAATATAACTGAAATACTCAATTCAAGCTATCTCAATTCAGCTTTTTTAAATGAGTTGCACATAACTTCTTTAAAAATTCACTAATTTCAATTACAGGATTAATTATCTGACTTGCCAAAATGTTAAATGTATTGTGTAACAAGCACTACAAGAAAATACGACAGTCATCTCTTTTCATACCAAGTAGCTTTCATGCTCCCAAGCCGATACAACAACTCAAGTTACATGCATGCCCAGTAGGTAACTTAAGAGACTGCAACCATTTGTTAGTTATTCTTCATTAATCCAAAGTAAAATAATACTAGGCTTTGGACCTATCAATTTGCATGTAAGTGCCTCTTGTTGTTCTTATTCCATTCTCTTGCAACACTCTTCAAATCTAACCTAGCTTTAACATTATCTTTAGTTTTACCCTTAGCGTCAATTAAAGTGTTAAAGATAATATTGAAGAATTTTTTTATTGGGCATGACATCAATATTTTGTCTAATGAAATTGGTTCTTCAGTATGACAAATCTAAGAAAATAATCTGCTTTGTCAAATTATGAGTAACACTAAAATCAGGAAGATGATGTGTATAGAATTCCAGAGAATCAGTAATTCATGAAACTGTACNGAGTTGTATTGTGCCGCCACTATAGCCTCATGAGATAGATGTATGACAAATGCTTCATCGAGTTAAGAAAAGCAGGAGAAAATATTCGCTTAAATTTGCACAATATAACTGAAATACTCAATTCAAGCCATCTCAATTCAGCTTTTTTAAATGAGTTGCACATAACTTCTTTAAAAATTCACTAATTTCAATTACAGGATTAATTATCTGACTTGCCAAAATGTTAAATGTATTGTGTAACAAGCACTACAAGAAAATACGACAGTCATAACTTTTCATACCAAGTCGCTTTCATGCTCCCAAGTCGATACAACAACTCAAGTTACATGCATGTCCATTAGGAAACTTAAGAGACTGCAACCATTTGTAAGTCATTCTTCGTTAATCCAAAGTATAATAATACTAGGCTTTGGACTTATCAATTTGCATGTAAGTGCTTCTTGTTGTTCTTATTCCATTCTCTTGCAACACTCCTTCAAATCTAACCTAGCTTTAAAGTTATCTAGTTTTACCCTTAGCATCAATTAAAGTGTTAAAGATAAAATTGAAGAATTTTTTTAATGGGCATGACAGCAAGATTATGTCTAATGAAATTGGTTCTCCGGTATGACAAATCTAAGAAAATAATCTATTTTGTCAGGTTACAAGTAACGNAAAATTCTTGGCTAAATATTTTCCACCCTCGAAAACTGCTAAGCTTAGAAATGATATTACATCTTTTTATCAATTTGAGGGGGAATCAATATATGAAGCCTGGGAAAGATTTAAGGATATTAATCACCCTAATTTTAGTTGGAATAATTATAATAATTCGGTGAATCCATATGAAATCTGAATAATCAAAGAAATCCTAATTTTCGACCTTATTATCCTCTAGGATTTAACTCTAATCCTAACCCACAAGTTAAGGAAAAGAAGTTGACAATGGAAGAAGTGATGTTGAATAAGGGAAATCAAATAGAGAATCAAGGGGCTGCTATTAGAAATATTGAAAATCAATTAGGACATATTGCAACTGCACTTAGTAACAGACCTTCTAGAATTCTTCCGAGTACTGTGAAAGTTAATCCAAAAAATCAAAATAAAGAGAAAATTAAAGCTATTCAATTATGAAGTGGAAAAGAAATAGAAACAAGGAACCAAAGAGAAACTGAAGTTAATGAAGCTAAAAAGAAATGGAAATTGATCAACAGGAAAATGAACAAACACATGTTCCTTTTGAAAAACCATCACCTCCGTTTCCTCAAAAACTGAACTAGAAGAATAAAGATAAACAATTTACAAAATTTTTGGAAATCCTTAATAAGTTAACGATAAATATTCCTTTTATTGAAGCTATGGAACAAATGTCAAGTTATGTGAAATTTATGAAGGATGCACTAAATAAGAGAAGAAAGTTTACAGATCATGAGACCGTTGCACTCAATGAAGAGTGTAGTACTATTATTCAGAAAAAGCTTCCTGAAAAACTAAAAGATCCTAGTAGTTTAACTATACCTTGTGCAATTGGTGAAAAGTTTTATGGAAAAGTTTTATGTCATTTAGGAGTGAGTATCATTCTTATGCCCTTATCAATTTTTAAACATTTAGATTTGGGAGAAATTTTCCCAACTACTGTAACTCTTCAGTTAGCTGACCGATCAATAACTTATCCAAAAGGAGTTATAGAGGATGTACTAATAAAAGTAGATTAATTTATTTTCCCTGTAGACTTTATAATATTGGATATGAAGGAAGATAAAGAAATTCTTATTATTTTAGGGAGACCATTTCTTGCAACAGGAAGAGCTGTAATAGTTGTACAAAAAGGAGAATTAATAATGAGAGTTAATGATCAAGAAGTGAAATTTAGTATAGCCAAAACTATGAAATATCCTGCAATAAAAAAGATAATGAATGTTTCAGGATGGAAGTAGCTGATTATCTAAGTAATGAAGCATATGATAATGTAAAAATCTATAAAGAGAAAATGAAATTATGGCATGATCAGAAGATTATTAAGAAGAAATTTGAACATGGACAAGAAGTTCTATTATATAATATAAGATTGAGATTGTTTCCAGGAAAACTGAAATCTAGATGGTCAGGGCCATTTAAGGTAATTAAGTCTATCATTATGAAACTGTTGTGATTAAAGATCTTAACACTAGCAAGATATTTAAAGTTAATGGACATCATTTGAAACTTTATTATGAGAGGCACATACCTCAATCTAAAGAAGTTTTAATGTTAAGTCAACCCAACTAAACAAATAGTATGTCGGGCTGACGACATTAAACCAAGTGCTTTTTGGGAGGCAACCCATACTTATATGTCTATGTATTACTATTTAGTTTCTTAAGTGTCTTATATATTAGTTGATAATAATCCTACATAATTGCATTTATTATAAACTAAGTCAAATATTAGTATTGAAAGAAAAGTTGGAATTTAATTGAACGAAAAATGAAAATCGCAAAAAATTTGGCCATTGGCACCGACGTTGCCAAAATGAGCACCGACGGCACCCAAGAAAGCAGATCTCAGTGTCGGCAGCGCCCATCGGGAGCACCGGAAGCGCCCATCGAGAGTGTCAGCGGCGCCAAGAGTGGTTGGACGGTTTCTGTGACTTTTAGCGGACTTTGGCAAAATTTTGATCCATAATAACTGCCGGCAGGTGTTTTTAAATTCCTAAAAACTTCTTAGGATGCCTAGAAACATTCTATTTTCAGATTCTATGGCTTTCAATTATAGAAATACTTCAAGGTATGAAGTTTTCAATAGAAATAAGTTTATTAGTTTCAACACGCAGTTATTGTGAAGAAGAGATTGATCAAGGAAAGAGGATTTGTTAATCATGGGTTGATCAATCCAAGTGCTCCAGTTGACAAGATCATTCTACAAAGGTGATGAGAAGTTCTGTGTTACACTATCGCTATAGTTGTTTTACCTGTAGTGAAGGAATTCTATGAAAATTTACTTGGAATTACCCAAGGAGTTGTCTTTGTACAAGATAAGGCTGTACAATTTACTCTTGCTAGGATTAATGAATTATAATGATAAAAAATGTTTCAATCTGTCGTTATGCAAATTTCATTCCCACATGAGATTTGATGTAAGATGTTTATAATTTTTTGACGGATGAAAGTGATATGTGGAAAGTACAAGACGAAGGATATATTAGTTTTTTTGCTTCATCACTTAATCCAATTTTGAAGCAATGGCATTTTTTTATTTGTGCAAAATTACTCCCAACTATGAAGATCAGTAGAGTCACTAAGGAGAGTGTTATTTTAAACTACTGTATTCAAACAGAAAAACCTATTGATATAAGTTCAATTATATTTAAATATGTGATGGAAATCATTATGAATGGACCAATTTATGGACTTGGGCATCCTTCTATAATTTTTCTGATTTGCAGTCAATCCCAAGTCCCATATGAAAGTTGGAAAAAAGTTTTACTGCCATGGGAGCCCATGATCCCTATTGATGATCAGTATGTTGGTAATGGAAATGAAGAACTAAATGCTATTACAGATCCTTCTTCACATGCTTCATCTCCATTAATGCCACCAACAGTTGGAAGTTCACTTGCTTTAGAGAAGAAATTGAAGAAAATTGAAAGAGAACTTCATAGTATTATGAATGCAGTGGGAGTTCTCAAGTACCTTTTTGATCACCTAGATTAGAGAATGAAAGAGAATTTTGATCACACTGGAACTTTTGAAGTAGGATTAGTTTGGATATTTAAAGAAAAGGGGTGGATCGAAGAAAATTTGACAGATCAATTCCCATATCGATCCTTCTACAACCTATATGTTCATTGCTAATCTATGGGAGATTTTAGAGGTGTTGATAAGCACTGAAGAGAGGCTGAATGATTGAAGATTGTGAATTCTCTACTTATTTAAAAATGTTTACGTGTTTAGTGTAATTTGATTAGATTTGATTTGGTTTATTCTGAACTTTGATTATGTGTATAATTTTGTATCAGCGTTTAGTGTTGTGGCTTGAATTTAATGTTGAATTATAATTAGTTTACTTCATAGATGTGAATTTGTGATTTGTGAAATGCGTTTGTAAAAAGTGTCATTTCATATATAAAAATTAATTTATTGTTGTTTTNTATATATATATATATATAGTATGGTAAAACTTATCCCATATATTTTATATTACTCATCTATCTTTTTTTTTTAATATTCAACTAGCCCATCATCCTCCTTTTTCATCTTTATATATCATATTCAAAAAAGTTAAAATCCACATGGAATCTCAATTATTTAAGGATATGGATGAATAATGTAAGATGCATGAGGATAAATAATCTTATATTTTTATGAATTAGTAGTCTCGCATTATTTCTCTAATTCCCTATTTCATTTTTATTAATTTTAAATCAATTTAAATTCTCATTTATTCAAAGAGATGATTGAATGATATAAGATGCATATATATAAAATAGAAGAATAATGTTTTACTTCTGAATTGATTTAGATTTGCATTTAAAAAACTGGTATCATATGAGTTACTTTATGATATGAGGATCAATCAAACTCGTCTTGCATTAGACTTGTCTTCCCCATGACCAAATATAAATACGATGCTTCACTAATAGAAAAGTGTTTCGGCTTGAAGGCCTTTTGCTAAGAAATAGGAGAGCAATCTCTCATGGAAATAAGGTATTTCAATATAAAAGTAGTTCAATTATATATCGAANCTTTTGCTAAGAAATAGGAGAGCAATCTCTCATGGAAATAAGGTATTTCAATATAAAAGTAGTTCAATTATACATCGGTGCAAAATTTGTTATTTTTAAGTTTAAAGTGTGGGGAGGGTGAAGAATTAGAGTTGAACATAATTAGTCTGACATTAATCAACTTTGTCTTTTACAAGATGAATCAATTTAGCAGTCACATAGCGAGTTATTGTCATAAATTCGTGCATTGATAGCTTTATCCTTGTCTATATAGTTCTAGTAGAGATCTTTGGTTGCTTATATGCTCTTGTTGGAAATCCATATATTTAAAACAAGTATGCCTTTATGAAAGATTGATCCTCTCTTAAAAAGCTTTTGTCTTAAATATCACACCTAGGGGTCATTATAATATTAGTTGCCATAAAAGGCAAAGATAGTGGTGGAGGGGAAAAAGGAGAAGAAAAGCATGTTATGTCATCAAAACTCTCTCACTAACCATGATCATGCAAGGATACATTTCCCAAAGAGAATCGAATCAGCCCACCTTCTCTTTCTCCTAATGTGTCATTGCTTTTCTTCTTTCTTCTTTGTTTTTTTTCCTTTATCACAGTATGCCACTTCCTCTTTAACGGACCCCAAGAGAATGGAGGGCTGGTTATTGCAAGGCTTTGAAACTTGCCTTCACTTGCAGCACGAGAGAGATAGAGAGAACTAAAGCTAAAGCTATGCATTCAAAATCAAAACGCAAGGGGTTTGAAAAAGAAAAGGGTGAAAGTAAGAGGAGTAGAATAACAATAATTATTCAGGATAAGAAGAGGGAGAGATATCTAAAACAAAGGGAAAGATGGTCAAAATCATTCCTCGAAGACTACTTCTAACATCAACTTTATCGAAACTCACCAGTTTTCCTTTACTTTTGAGCCCATTTGAGGATAAACTCAAATTAAAGGAAGCTTCCCTCTGTTAAAAAAACCAAATGTTGTGCTCAGAGATTAAATGATTTGTATTCTATTTATCTCTATGCTCTACTAATGCATATACACACAAGAACATGCCTATATACATCTGTATAGGCATTTGTTGTATGTGTTTGTATGAATTGAAATCCTTACATATTGGGTTGGGGGTTTGATGGGCTGAAGAATATCACATGTTCAGATGAGATTAGGATGCATTTTCATTATTCCATTCTATTTTAACATTGGACAACAATAAGGCACCTGGTTCTTGTCGCTTTCATTTGTGGACCTCAAATCAATAAGCTAGTTTGTTAAAGAAGATCACGAATAAAACAAAGATAAGAATTTGATTGTCCAAATGGGTATCAATTCTAGTGGTAGAGTGCAACTCAACTTCACATCACCAGGGAACTCATGGCATCTACAACTTGCAATGCTCGGGGGCGGTACATCCGCATTTAACGACTTGCTAGCTATGTCGTGCTAAGTTTCTTTTGAGTTTAAATAAGAATGATACATGGAAATAATTTCTACAAATTGTTGGTGCAAGAGCTTCAAGTTCAGTTAGTAAATATTTATGATGAAATAGTAGAAGAGAGGGTGAAATTCAATAGAGAAAATGAGAGATGAATTATAGAAAATGTCGGAATATATGAGTGTGTTAGATTTCATTAGGCTGTGCCTGCCACAAACTCTAGTTTAGGGGCTGTCTGGCAACGGATTTATAGCAAGATTTAACCTAGATGTAGGCTAAATCTTGCCAGGTTGTCATTTTGGTTAAAATAAAGCCGCGGATTTGATAAACCCGGATTTCACAGTTTTCGGTCATAAATCCTGGATTTACTAAATCCCAAAAATCGATAGATTTACAATATTTATAGGATTTGAAAGAAGAGTTATTCGCTTTGTTTTACTTACCAAATAATTATGCTAAATTTATAGTATTTAATAAATCCATTGCAAAAAAAATTTCTGGTTTAAACCATTTAGGATTTAGTAAATCCAGATTTATGAGATTTTCTAGATCCTAATAACTTAAATGTCATCTTTTCCCAGACAGCTCCTTAGTATGTTTGTTTAAAAGCTATTTAATTACTAAAAAAAATTGAACTTACACTACAATGAACATGAAAACTCATAATTTTCCTTCCTCGCTTTAATTGAATGATTATAGCTTAATAATCATAAGTAATTTCCATCAACGNGAAAAAAAGATTATATTTTAGAGTCTTTAAAGAACCTAAATTATAACGTTAGATTCTCAAACAAACCACCAGTCAAATAGTGAGTAACTGAAAAGGCATAGTGCACAATATAAAAAAAACAAGCAAAATGAATAAATCAATAAACACTCGAAGGGTGCTGCTAGTCGGCAAGATATCCCAGAAAAGAGAAAAAGATAGTCGTGCTCTGCATATGCACGCTTGGTTCTAGATGTTGTTCATTAAAAAAATGAGGAATTAAGATACGACACATGAGATATGGTCCTAGTCCCCATCATGTGGTTCCATGCCTCAAACACCTCAGAATTTGTGCCCCCTTATCTTATTTCCACTACATACTTTTCTAAGGACTCTAGAAAGGCACATGTAAAAGCCCAATAAAAAACTTGACATGCATTAAAATAGAGTTAGCATAAAAGTTATCTATATGCAACGTGGTGAACCATATGCGGTGGGAGGAGAGCTTAACAACATCTACAAAAAAAGGCGTTAACATAAATCATTAAGCTCCTCTCTGTTGGAAATAACTCCCTACAAAAAGATCACTCCTAATATACTAGTGTGCATGTCTCAAACCCCAATAAACACATAAATGGCAACATACAAAAAAATGTCTAGCTAGGGCAACCAAACCAACAGAGTACAATAGCTAGGCATAAAAAAAAAACTATCTAGGCACCGTAGTCCAAGCCTAGCACACCATCTAGCTCATAGTGTTCGAGTCATAGCATTTAAGTGTATGCATAATGCAGATTAAAGTCTAGATATATGACTTTANAGCTAGGCATAAAAAAAAAACTATCTAGGCACCGTAGTCCAAGCCTAGCACACCATCTAGCTCATAGTGTTCTAGTCATAGCATTTAAGTGTATGCATAATGCAGATTAAAGTCTAGATATATGACTTTGACAAAGCCGACAAACCGGCCCCATCCTATAGATCTAAGGGATCTAAAATATGTCACTAGACATGACATTTTAAAAATAAGTGGCCTCACAAATGGCCTAACTTATATAATTTTAAAAGTAGGGTGAATAGTACATAATAGAAAAATATTTGTTTTTTCACTTTAAAATATAGGACCATTAAATGCAGGTCTGTAATATGCAACTGTCGTACTTTAGAGCTCTTGAAACTTTAGCATAGACATTCACAAGTTGATAGTAATGCAAAAAACTTGCATTGCTCGCCGAGTTATCCTCACGAGCAAGACTCGTTTAAGTATTATAACAATTAAACAAGTCTCTCATCCTAACAAGTAGGATTTTTAGTCAAGATGATGCACACATAATATGCAACAGACCCAACACATTATGATTATTCAACCTAAGCACGAACAATAACAACAAATGCCAAAAGACGAGTCACACATTATGCAAATGTGAATGCAAGAATGCTATATGCACATGACAAACACATAGGTCGAGTATACCGAGCAAAGATTATCTAAAAAAGAATTACGCCAACCCCAGGAACCCGACCCTGATGTCATGCAACAAGCAAACAAATGCTACGAATGAGTTTGCATCGGATGTAGGATGCCTATAAAGGAGTCACTCCATACCCAAGAGGCACTCAAACTAGCACATACATACATGCAATCATTTTAACATATGCGCATGTAAAGAAAGACAAGTATAAAGAACATGCTACGTGTCAAATACACTATGTGGTGTGATTCGTGTCAAGTGAGAATCACATATCTAGGGGTGTAAACGATTCAAACACGAGCGAGCCCAGGCTTAGCTCGTGTTCTGCTAGTTTATAGTTTGAGCTAAAAAAGTGTGTTCGTGTTCGACTCGTTTGCTTAGCAAGCCAAACATGAGTCGTTCACGAACAAAGAGTCGTTTTGACAATCTTAATCACGTAGCCATAAAATGTTAAGGGTTGGGGCAAGATTTAAAAATTATTGTTTATATTAAAACATCATTTGAATCTAATTTAATAATTTTTATTTTATTTTCTTAATTAATACCTTTAATTGATTATAATTCTTTGTAGTCTTGTAGTCAATTAATTTTTTTTAATACGACACATCAATCAATATATGTGTGTGTGTGTGTGTGTGTGTGTGAGTGTGTGTGCGCGCGTGTGCGCGCGTGTGCGTGTGTGTGTGTGTGTGTGTGTGGATACATATGTATCTATATATATCAATATATACATACATCTACATCTATATAGATATATATGTTTTTATATCTCTATATATATACATCTATATAGACATATATGTATGTATGTATATATGTATACATCAATATAGATATACATGTCTATATACAATACACACACACACACACACCCCAGCCAACAAATCTTTGTTCATGTTCTGCTCGTTAACTTTGCAAACGAACTGAACACGTGCTTTTTAACGAGCCAAACATGAGTTGTTCGTGAACAACGAATCGTTTTTACAGCCCTACACATATCCAGGTGGACACACATTGTGCCCCATATGATTCATGTAGCATGAACCCTACTAAGCACAACGTGAGATACCTGTGATATTCCTAGATTATGCCATAGAGAGTGAGGTAGCACGGCTCTCATGGAAAAGAATTGTGTGATAGGTGGCCTTATATGTGGGCCACCTCCTCACAAAGTGTGCAAGCATTTATCCACGTGCATACGGTGGCGTATGTAGGAAAGATACTTGCAGGTGCATGTGCTCAAAGAGACATCGTAGGTAAGGGCCTTCAAAAAGACACCCAAAGATGCCAATGATAAATAGCAAACAAGGTAAATACAATAATTTTGCATGCAATGAAATATAACATAGACATAACGTCAAAAATTAAGCTTCATACAAATGTAAATGGATGTGAAAGCAAACCCACAAAGCAACGTGATGCAAACATGCATACAAGTGTGGACCGGTCAAACGAAGTCGAGGCGGCCGATCGGGTCAAAGTAACCAATCGATCGGGTCAGACGGATGATTGAACCAAAGTAATCAATTGATCAAGCCTAAGTGGTCGATCACACTAAAGTGATTGGTCGATTGGGTTGGGCGACTGATCAAGCCAAAGGGATGGTTTGATTAGGCCAACACGATTGATCAGACCAAAGTGATCGGTCGATCAAGCCAGGATGACCGTTCAAACCAAAGTTATCTGTCGATCAAGCCAGATCGGCTGATCACAACAAAGAGATCGGTTGTTCTAGTGAAGATGATTGATCTAACCAATAATCGGTTGATCTGGCCATGGCTGTCGATTGCACCAAAGTGAGCTGTCAATTAGGTTGGGACGGTCGATCGGACCAAAGTGATCGGTCGATTGAGTCGGTGCGACCGATCAAATTCAAGTGATATGTCGATCGGGTCGAGGTAGCTGATTGAACCAAAGTGATCAGAAAATCAACATGCAATATGCAAAAATACCTTAAATGCATTGTTGACCTCACTTTTATGAGGACAATTTTTCTATTTACAGAAGCCTAGGATCTAGCCTTAGGGTTTCCTTGTGATTTTCTTAGATGCATATAAATGAAACACACCCACATAAAACTTCTAACCAATTTTACATTCACTAAGGGTTTCATGAGGTTAAACTCAAAGCCTCAATTATGGGTTGAGATGATGAGGGTGAGACTGGTAAGAGCCCAAGTTGAATTCCTATAGATGGAGGATGCCCTAGGTAACCCATGAAGCCTAGAGTCCTAAGAATCCCTGTGATGAACTACTCACCCCCCCCCTCCCAAACTCTCTTTGATCTAGAAGAAGCCCATTGGGCATGTGTTGACCTCGTTTTTTGTTGAGGTCTAGTCTTTCTTCCCTAGAAGCATAGGATCTAGTCATAAGAATTTTCTGTTGACTATTCCTAGAGGACTAGTGATGGCACCCTCAGCAATAGAAATTATAAACTCTTCTTTGCTCATCTTGATGTTCCACATGTTGGTTTGACCTCTAACACTTAGTAGGTGATTCCAATATGGAGGAGCTCAAGAGGATCCCCATAGGATTGTTTGGCCTTAGGGTTAGCCTTGGGTGGTGTGGTCTTCGTCAAGTTTACACATACACATACATGAACTCTTCACATTCATTCACAATCCTTAGCCAAATATGCTCAGCTTAATCATTTACTCTATTGAAAACTCATGTGGATGATCCCCTAAACCAGTAACCTTGGGCTAGGATTTGGCTAAGACCAGCATATCAATGGTCCATATGGGAGTTCCCTTAGTCCTATGGCTCAATAGGGTGACCTCATGATTAACATCTTCAATCAATCCCAATTTTGTCAAATTCCCAATTTTGCCCTTCTTGGCCCAAAACTTCACCAAATTACCAAATTGCACCTCAACCCTATATTTTCCAAAAAAAAATCCAAAATTATACAAATTCTCAAAATAACTTCAAAAATCATTTAAAACCATTCCAAATCACTCAAATTGACCATAATA
>JXCR01124065.1:31594-68536 GCA_002079205.1 Phalaenopsis hybrid cultivar | reverse complement strand
TTTATTAAAATTATTCAACCAATTCCAAAATAAACTTTAGAAATACAAAAAAGAATATAAAAAAATGATAATATAATATCCTTGTAAAAATGTTTATATTTGCATGAGGAATGCCTTTTGTTGGTCTCTTATGATTTTGTTTCCTTTGGCGCGCGCGCTCTCTCTATATGCCTATCCTTAACTTTACTCTGCTTGTATTCATTTCCATGTACCACAACTTTACTAGTGGTAGGATTCTCATCTTTTTAGCTCAATTTTTTTCTCATTCACCATGTATACTTCAACTTTTTCACCTCTCTCTTCTTATTATAATTTATCTTTAATGCATGAACATAAAAAAATTGTTCTCATGAGTATTATTCATAGAACTAGCTCTTCACTTTTAATTGCAAGTGGCATCTTTCAATGATTTAGAAACGCCTCTTAATCACTAATGGAACTTGTGCTACTAGCTTTGTTGTTTCCTTTGTTTCAAGTAGTGAAGAAAAGGCAGATATTTCAATTATGAAATATAGTATTTCTGAAATTATTAATCAAATGAAATATACCTTTCATTTAACCCCCTTAATTTCTTAATATTAAGAATAATTTATAAAAATGTTAGTGTTCTGATTGGCCACCTCTATTCAACCTAATAGCGTCGATCTCATGGAAAAGAAGTTATACAACCTATTATATATGAATAGAGACCAATAGACGCATCCCATGTGTTACTATAAAAATAAAGATAATAAATACCCAATTTTTGTTTTGGTCTTCTAAAGCATAATAATTGTCAAATCTTTGGCTAGAGAAAGAAGGTAAAACAGAAATCTAAGTGGGACTTTAAGAGAGGTTAAAAGAATAGAGAATACCTTTTTTTTCAAACCTCCTCTAACAAACACCTTTGACATTTTACCATTTATTATCACACTTGTTATAACATTTGATCTACCTATCATACCCATATCTTACCTTATCAAAATTCCTCACTCAATTCATCTCTTTTATCTCCATATACCTCCATATCAAATAAAATATATCTCTTCTTCCACTTCTAATATAATTAACCATAAGACAAACTTGCCTTTATAGAGGCAATCATTGTTTCCTTCTTAAAAACAAGGAAATCCAAGAATTAATCCCTCCTTCTATTAATCATTAATAACTATGCTTTTTCTCATTATTATATCTTGGAATATTATAGGCTTAAATGGGTTAAATGGATTCTTGATCATGGAAATTTAGGTAAAGACTACAAGTTTAATGCTTATAGTCTAATTAAAAATTAGATTTCCTACTCCTATTTGATATTTTTTTTCTCTAAAAATCATTTATTATTTCTTATAAGGATAATTATCAAATTTTTAGAACTATTTTAGTGAGGGTTAAATGGAATCTTAATGTGATAGTTTCAAACAATTGCTTTCCCAAACTTAATGTATGCATGGTTGGATTGATATGGCATCAATAAAATTATTAGCATCACCTTCATTTATTATAAAAGTGTTGTTTTAAGAGAAAATCTTTATATGAGACCTTTACTAATCTATAATTTTTTTATTTCTAACTCATCAATTATAATAGAAAACATTGATAAAAAAAAAAGTAGTTTGTTAGCCTCTACATCCTTTAATATTTGTAAAATTTAATGGTTATGTGGTTAATGTAGGCCTTTTTGAGCTTCCAAATTTTTCTTTTATCTTTTTTAAAGTTCAAAATGGATAATCCTACAAGATGATATTTGAAAAGGATATTTTATAATATCCATTGAATAAAAAAATTTTTGTTCCTCTATTACAGGATCACACTCTCCTATTATTTTTAATATGAGCAGTTTCCTAAAGGTCAATCATCTATTTTAAAGTAATAAATTTTAGAGCCATTTCCATACTCTTAACAACATCACTTTGAAAGTTTGGAGTGATTGTTATAGATGACCCTTGGTCTTTTTCTTTTGTAACAAACATTTTAATGTAAGAAATGTATCAAGGAGCACAGTTAAAACTTTGCCAATTAAATTTCCCATACCATTTTCTTATATAAAAGCTAAGCAAAATAATATTTAATATATTGCTTCTTTAAAAACTGACATCCAAAATGATTTACTTTGAGATACTTGTGAGCACAATATTTCAAACTCTTTTTTTGCTTTTACTCTTTCAAATAACCAATTTTAAAAAGGCCATTATTCATTGCATTCCATTTGAAATATATCTTATAAAAACTATAAAATTATTATGAAAATGAAGGTTAATGTTAAGGCATTTCCAAGCATTGAGAAAAGCCTGATGATTCAACTTTCACAGTAAGAAGTTTGGGTGATTTTATCCAAAGAAGAAAGTTTGGTGACTTCTTTCAAACCCTTAATAAATTGGAGAGTTATAATAAATATACTATTTTTTAATCAATTTTTTCATGTTATTGTTATTCTTTAATTCAAGTATGTTATTCTCATTTTTTTAAATTAAATCTCTGCAAAAAACTCATAATAATATTTGTTATGTAGTCAATCAAGTTTTATTTCGTGCAAAACCTTGTCTTATTCTATAGCTTATTTGATAGATTAAAACTCATTGAATCTTTTTTTTTAAATTTAAATATTCAAACATAAAACCTTAAAAATAATTCCAAAAATAATTCCATTTTGTTATAAGTAATAAATTCTCAATTTAGTAGATCGTTATATTTAAGAGTGCCTTGATCTCAAAAAACCATGTATATATATATATACAAGCACACATGCCCATATACATACATACATACATACATACATACATATACATACATATACATACATACATACATACATACATACATATACATGCATACATATAAGCAGCTGGGATTAGAAGTTGAGAGAATCTTCAAGAATATATAATTCTGCTCTAATATTTCAATATAAATTTATGAAGGGTATTAAATTAAAGAGCCAAGTTGCTTCAATTTTATATTTTGGGAGTGTCTAAGTAGACTCAGCTGTAATGTCGCTATTTATTTATTTATACACATGTATAATACATGAGTAACTTGATTGATTATTTTTTCCTCTTTTAAATAGACATATGTCTGTCACAAATTTACATAGTTTACACAAAGCTCCTTGAACAAAATATTTTCTATAAATTAAGATATGTCTTTTTATAAAAAATGCCAAAGTCTTTTTAGGTTTACCTCTACCTTTCTTAATATAAGTCAAATCTAAAACATCTATTCTCCTAACCAGATCATCAAATAGTCAATGTTTAATGAGATTAAACCATCTAGGACAACTATATCTAATTTTGTCTACTATTCACCTAAGCATTTTTATGGACACATTCATTTTGCATTGTCTTTAAGTTTCAAGCCACTTATTCACCTAAGCATTTTCATCCAACAACACTTAACTTAGTTTTATGCTTCTTTTTTAATGGCTAACATTTTGTGTCATAAAGCGTTGCAAGTCTCACCTCCATTTTATAAAATTTTTGTATAAGTATAAGCGATGCTTTTCGATCACACAATAGGTCAGATACATTCCTCCACATCAACCAAGCCACTTGAATTCTACTATTAACATCCTCATCTATATCACTATAACTTTGAACAATATACCTGAGATGTTTAAAATGTTACCTTTTAATGATTTGACCACACATAGCAATCTTTCTACACCTTTCAGGCATATTTTTAGTTTTTAAAATAATATTAAAGAGTCTAGTAAGCCAAAAAACTCTCAAATCTCCTAAATATTTTCACACTTCAATTGGAATATGAGCATGCCCTACTTATTTTCCACCCTTTATATTTTTTAAAGCTATGTCAACCTCTTTTTTACTAATATGATGGTGCAAATAAAATATTTTATTAATATTATTAACAATATTAGTTTATATGTATATTTTTACCCTCTTTAGTATATCATCTATTACAAAGATCACTAAAAGTAAATTTTTTTAGCGTCACAAATTATTTTCTTAGACTCCATGCGGGCTACCTTATATTTTTTTCAGTTATCTAAGCTTTTACATTTAAACTAATTTTTATAATGAAAATTCTTATATTTTATCTTTTCTAACACATTATTATTCAACCATCAATTATTTTTATTGATAAAAATTTTTCTTTTGATTTTTCAAGTACATCTTTTGCCACTTGTTTAATAGTGTCTATTATTTTATCCCACAAAAACTTAGCTTCCTCATGAACATCTTAAATCGTGAAATCTTGAATTTTACTCATAAAAATAACTTTTATTTGTTTTTTAGGTGCCCCCATCAAAATTATGACAGCCCTTCATTCTGTTCTTACCTTCTAACTCCTCTTCTTAAAATCTAGAATTAATAATCATTGTTTGAGTGCTTAAATTTTTAGTTAGAACGACCTAGCAGTCTATACATTTTCATCAATCTTTTTTTTCTCATAATAAGATAATAAAGCTGTATTTTATTAGATCCATTCTTATAAGTAATAATATGTTCATCTATTTTCTTAAAGAAAGTATTAATAATAACAAAATCATAAGGTAAAGCAAGATCTCATATAGTTTTTCCTTCTTCATCAATCACTCCAAAATTATAGTCATCATGAATATTTCAAAAATATTTTATCACTATACTAACATGTCCATTCAAATCTCCTCCAATAAAATTCTCTCTTCAAGAGGTATCATTTGTATTAAGTCTTCTTGATATTCCAAAAATTCCTTTTGAACCTATATATAAATCTACTTAAGGAGCATAAGTACTTATAACTTTAAAAATTTTAGTATCAATAATAATCTTTAGGGCTATAATACTATCTCTAATCTATTAATTTTTACAATTTTATCTTTCAAACTCTTATCCATAATTACACATATATCATTTATAGTCGACTCCTGACTGGATATCAAAGTTTAAAATCAAAATTATCAATATCCTAGCTTTTCTCCAACTCATTTAGTTTCTTAAATGCATAAGATATTTATCTTCCTATGAACCATAAAATCTACCAATTACATTAATTTACGTGTGAGAGTATATATATTCTAATATGTTATCCTAATATTAGTTCATGGGCAAACTTTTTTGCCCATATCAATTAATAATGTGGAAACTCTTACTTTTTTGACACTACACTCAGACGCCAATTTAGCATCCATTGCATACTTTTTATTGTATTTAGTCCATACAACATGTTGTTTCCGGTGAACGCTCTAATATTTATAAAATGATTTAAAGGATTTATGTCATGATTTTTTGACAAAAAATTTATAATGGTTGATGACTGTCTAACGCAACCATCCACTTTTTGCATCAAGGATTTTAATCAAAATTCTCTACCAAGTTCAAAATTTTCTCCAACCTTTTTTATATTTATCTTTTCCTCAAGCTGCTTCATAAAATGAACTCTCTTAATCTCTAAAAGAAAAGGAAGAGAACTTCTTTCTATACCTCTTTATCCTTCTCCCTCAAACTCTTATAAAAAACTTCAACAGAGGAAGTTCTTCAGCTCTCTTTAAAGATCTCTCCCTATAAGCAACCCCACCATTCATCTCCGACACTACTAACCTCTCATGACTAAGAAAAACTCAATTTTTATGCCTCCTAAACTCTCTCTCTCTCTCTCTTCATGTTTATTGGTTGTTTTTAAAATGAAGGGAAAAATCCCTATTGGTTAGCTGCAAAAATTCCTCTTAATTTGGGCAGTTTTGTTACGACATTGTATTATAGTGCTATGAAGCTAGGCCTAGAAAACAGAAACCAAGAGCAATACATTGCAACACCGCTTAAGAGCACCAATGCACTCAGGTCTAATTCCTCAATGTTAGGTCAGGGTGACAAGCCTGGTTGTAGTGTTCAGTGCGACACATCATTTCCTTCAAGGTAGTCATACTTTATATGAAAGTTTTAGCCTATTTACATTCACATAAACATGAGAATGGTCTAGGAATTTTTATAAAGTTTCTACCATATAATTTGTATATAAAAAGGAAGCCAACAATCATAATTATAATCCTTATCACTTTTATATCCTACCCAGGTAACGCATATGTTAGAAAACTTGAGTGTCACTTTTGAAAATATTAGGTATATAACAAAATATAAAAATTAAAATTAAAAAAGTTTTGCATGTTAGCTTAGTACACTATTACACGCATTATATCATGTATATATTAGGATAGGTTCAAATTAGAGTGGCTAGTGCCTTGATGCTATAGTTGTGGGTTGTGATGCCTTCACTCTGATTAAAACTTTAGAGTTTAGTGCCTCCACCTAGGTGACATCATGGTGCTAGCCAATCAAGTTTATCTTAATGCATGCATCTGTTTTATCACACCAAAATAAATGGTTTGACTTAATCAAGCCTCATGTTCATTACACTATGTGTTAAGATGATATGATGCCATTGCGTTGTATGGGTAGTAGCACCTTGACACTATAATTCTAGCACTTCAAAGTTGGCGAATTAGCACCACGATGCCTTATTTCTTCACTCATGCCCTTCTACTATTTAATTATTACATCACATAAGCATGGCATTAAGTATTATATTATTATTTGTTAGGTGCCCAAATATGTTCAAGCTTATAGCTTGAACATTTTTTTGTCATCACTTTGCTTGTAGTGGTGAGACCACATATCACTTACGAATAAGGTCTAGGGAGAGTCAACACTTAAATTGCAAGGCATGAGTAGAACCAGGAATTGTCATCTAAGTGTGATATGTTAGTGATCATTATCTGTGAGCTTATCTTTTTGGGTAATAAGAAGAAAATATTATAACCATATCTTTTACAATTGTTCTAAGAATATAGATAGTTAAGGATATGCTATATTATATGCCTAGAAAAATTTTATTTTTATCTTATAATTATATTCATGTATGTATATTTCATAAAATATATTTTCAAAACTATTGGATCAGATGAAAAATCTTAGTTTTTTTAGATCTTTAGGTTGGTGTCATAATTGGTAACCCCTTCAAATATATGAGTATGCATTTAGCCACACATATCTGCACAGCTTAGATGTTGTGATGGACACACCCATAGATGTTTGTTAATGTATGGTGTAATTAGGATTTTTCACATGTGTGACCATTGTGATGTGGTTTTTTTTATTGGTTGTACATTTTATGCTCTCTTTTCTTTTATCTATTAACTAAGTGTGAGATGTGTGCACTGGATTAGGAGTATATATGCAATCATATATATGGAGTCATGTCAATAATTGAGTGTTGATAAATAAAGAAAAAGTAACATACTTTATGAAGGTGCTTTCAAGCTTAACCCTTAAGCCCAACAAGATTCATCATCTGTTACATGTTTTCTTCATATCGATAAATACTGACATTTATTTTCTAGGCTCGAGTGTAACTTACTATGTACTTTTTGAGTTTAAGCACTATTTGTATTGGAAATAAGGTATATGCATCAAGACATTAGTGATTGAAAACTAACAAATAAATAAATAAATAAATAAATATATATATATATATATATATATTTAAGAGATTATCATGGAGATGCATCACCGAAATAATAAGTAGTATAGTAGTTGTGTAACCATCATCAAGCTCAACTACGTAAAATAACAGAAATAACTTTTGGTATTTAGAAAGAGATGTTCCAGGTTCATGCAATAATTTTCTCAGGCTGACATTATGATTATGTGGAGTGTTTCATAATTATATTGGTCATTAACATGTATGAACTATATTTTAACAAGCCTCAAACTAAAATATAACAGGCGTGTTAGGTGAGATGGTAGTTGATGATGAAACTGTAATATGCATGCCAATTGGGGAGATGATTCAAAAAGATGTTTTGAGACATAAAACTATCACTAATATGCACTCATATGATGTTAACCTCATTTCTTTTAAAATATTTTTATCATTAATCTATAACCTAACCATTATTTTGATTGTGAGCAATGAATAAAAAATGCCCCACAACTTGATCATTTAATCACATTTTTAGGCAATGAAATAAGGTTGGGGTTAAACTATTTTTTTTCTTTAATGTAACATGTCTCAATTTCATCATAACAAATTCTTAACAAACTTAAATCCTTAAATAAATAGCCAAATAGTTTGCCAGAATTTAATCGCTATAATGCCAAGCAGATTTTGGATAAAACCGTCTCAACTTTAAATAAAAATTCACACTAATGAAATTAATTGTTATTTTCGTATTGCTTGCACAAGNGACTTTAAGAGAGGTTAAAAGAATAGAGAATACCTTTTTTTTCAAACCTCCTCTAACAAACACCTTTGACATGTTACCATTTATTATCACACTTGTTATAACATTTGATCTACCTATCATAACCCCATATCATACCTTATCAAAATTCCTCACTCAATTCATCTCTTTTATCTCCATATACCTCCATATCAAATAAAATATATATCTTCTTCTACTTCTAATATAATTAACCATAAGACAAACTGGCCTTTATAGAGGCAATCATTTGTTTCCTTCTATTAATAATTAATAACTATGCTTTTTCTCATTATTATATCTTGGAATATTATAGGCTTAAATGGGTTAAATGGATTCTTGATCATGGAAATTTAGGTAAAGACTACAAGTTTAATGCTTATAGTCTAATTAAAAATTAGATTTCCTACTCCTATTTGATATTTTTTTCCTCTAAAAATCATTTATTATTTCTTATAAGGATAATTATCAAACTTTTAGAACTATTTTGGTGAGGGTTAAATAGAATCTTAATGTGATAGTTTCAACTAATTGCTTTCCCAAACTTAATGTACGTATGGTTGGATCGATATGGCATCAATAAAATTTTTAGCATCACCTTAATTTATTATAAAAGTGTTGTTTTTAAGAGAAAATCTTTATATGAGACCTTTGCTAATCTATAATTATTTTATTTCTAACTCATCAATTATAATAGAAAACATTGATAAAAAAAAAGTAGTTTGTTAGCCTCTACATCCTTTAATATTTGTAAAATTTAATGGTTATGTGGTTAATGTAGGCCTTTTGAGCTTCCAAGTTTTTCTTTTATCTTTTTTAAAGTCAAAATGGATAATCCTACAAGATGATATTTGAAAAGGATATTTTATAATATCCATTGAATAAAATTTTTTTTGTTCCTCTATTACAGGATCACACTCTCCTATTATTTTTAATATGAGCAGTTTCCTAAAGGTCAATCATCTATTTTAAAGTAATTAATTTTAGAGCCATTTCCATACTCTTAACAACATCACTTTGAAAGTTTGGAGTGATTGTTATAGATGACCCTTGGTCTTTTTCTTTTGTAACAAACATTTTAATGTAAGAAATGTATCAAGGAGCACAGTTAAAACTTTGCCAATTAAATTTCCCATACCATTTTCTTATATAAAAGCTAAGCAAAATAATATTTAATATATTGCTTCTTTAAAAACTGACATCCAAAATGATTTACTTTGAGATACTTGTGAGCACAATATTTCAAACTCTTTTTTTGCTTTTACTCTTTCAAATAACCAATTTTAAAAAGGCCATTATTCATTGCATTCCATTTGAAATATATCTTATAAAAACTATAAAATTATTATGAAAATGAAGGTTAATGTTAAGGCATTTCCAAGCATTGAGAAAAGCCTGATGATTCAACTTTCACAGTAAGAAGTTTGGGTGATTTTATCCAAAGAAGAAAGTTTGGTGACTTCTTTCAAACCCTTAATAAATTGGAGAGTTATAATAAATATACTATTTTTTAATCAATTTTTTCATGTTATTGTTATTCTTTAATTCAAGTATGTTATTCTCATTTTTTTAAATTAAATCTCTGCAAAAAACTCATAATAATATTTGTTATGTAGTCAATCAAGTTTTATTTCGTGCAAAACCTTGTCTTATTCTATAGCTTATTTGATAGATTAAAACTCATTGAATCTTTTTTTTTAAATTTAAATATTCAAACATAAAACCTTAAAAATAATTCCAAAAATAATTCCATTTTGTTATAAGTAATAAATTCTCAATTTAGTAGATCGTTATATTTAAGAGTGCCTTGATCTCAAAAAACCATGTATATATATATATACAAGCACACATGCCCATATACATACATACATACATACATACATACATATACATACATATACATACATACATACATACATACATACATATACATGCATACATATAAGCAGCTGGGATTAGAAGTTGAGAGAATCTTCAAGAATATATAATTCTGCTCTAATATTTCAATATAAATTTATGAAGGGTATTAAATTAAAGAGCCAAGTTGCTTCAATTTTATATTTTGGGAGTGTCTAAGTAGACTCAGCTGTAATGTCGCTATTTATTTATTTATACACATGTATAATACATGAGTAACTTGATTGATTATTTTTTCCTCTTTTAAATAGACATATGTCTGTCACAAATTTACATAGTTTACACAAAGCTCCTTGAACAAAATATTTTCTATAAATTAAGATATCTTTTTTATAAAAAATGCCAAAGTCTTTTTAGGTTTACCTCTACCTTTCTTAATATAAGTCAAATCTAAAACATCTATTCTCCTAACCAGATCATCAAATAGTCAATGTTTAATGAGATTAAACCATCTAGGACAACTATATCTAATTTTGTCTACTATTCACCTAAGCATTTTTATGGACACATTCATTTTGCATTGTCTTTAAGTTTCAAGCCACTTATTCACCTAAGCATTTTCATCCAACAACACTTAACTTAGTTTTATGCTTCTTTTTTAATGGCTAACATTTTGTGTCATAAAGCGTTGCAAGTCTCACCTCCATTTTATAAAATTTTTGTATAAGTATAAGCGATGCTTTTCGATCACACAATAGGTCAGATACATTCCTCCACATCAACCAAGCCACTTGAATTCTACTATTAACATCCTCATCTATATCACTATAACTTTGAACAATATACCTGAGATGTTTAAAATGTTACCTTTTAATGATTTGACCACACATAGCAATCTTTCTACACCTTTCAGGCATATTTTTAGTTTTTAAAATAATATTAAAGAGTCTAGTAAGCCAAAAAACTCTCAAATCTCCTAAATATTTTCACACTTCAATTGGAATATGAGCATGCCCTACTTATTTTCCACCCTTTATATTTTTTAAAGCTATGTCAACCTCTTTTTTACTAATATGATGGTGCAAATAAAATATTTTATTAATATTATTAACAATATTAGTTTATATGTATATTTTTACCCTCTTTAGTATATCATCTATTACAAAGATCACTAAAAGTAAATTTTTTTAGCGTCACAAATTATTTTCTTAGACTCCATGCGGGCTACCTTATATTTTTTTCAGTTATCTAAGCTTTTACATTTAAACTAATTTTTATAATGAAAATTCTTATATTTTATCTTTTCTAACACATTATTATTCAACCATCAATTATTTTTATTGATAAAAATTTTTCTTTTGATTTTTCAAGTACATCTTTTGCCACTTGTTTAATAGTGTCTATTATTTTATCCCACAAAAACTTAGCTTCCTCATGAACATCTTAAATCGTGAAATCTTGAATTTTACTCATAAAAATAACTTTTATTTGTTTTTTAGGTGCCCCCATCAAAATTATGACAGCCCTTCATTCTGTTCTTACCTTCTAACTCCTCTTCTTAAAATCTAGAATTAATAATCATTGTTTGAGTGCTTAAATTTTTAGTTAGAACGACCTAGCAGTCTATACATTTTCATCAATCTTTTTTTTCTCATAATAAGATAATAAAGCTGTATTTTATTAGATCCATTCTTATAAGTAATAATATGTTCATCTATTTTCTTAAAGAAAGTATTAATAATAACAAAATCATAAGGTAAAGCAAGATCTCATATAGTTTTTCCTTCTTCATCAATCACTCCAAAATTATAGTCATCATGAATATTTCAAAAATATTTTATCACTATACTAACATGTCCATTCAAATCTCCTCCAATAAAATTCTCTCTTCAAGAGGTATCATTTGTATTAATTCTTCTTGATATTCCAAAAATTCCTTTTGAACCTATATATAAATCTACTTAAAGAGCATAAGTACTTATAACTTTAAAAATTTTAGTATCAATAATAATCTTTAGGGTTATAATACTATCTCTAATCTATTAATTTTTACAATTTTATCTTTCAAACTCTTATCCATAATTACACATATATCATTTATAGTCGACTCCTGACTGGATATCAAAGTTTAAAATCAAAATTATCAATATCCTAACTTTTTCTCCAACCCATTTAGTTTCTTAAATGTATAAGATATTTATTTTCCTATGAACCATAAAATCTACCAATTACATTAATTTACGTGTGAAAGTATCTATATTCTAATATCTTATCCTAATATTAGTTCATGGACGAACTTTTTTTCCCATATCAGTTAATAATGTGGAAACCCTTACTTTTTTGACACTACACTCAGACGCCAATTTAGCATCCATTGCATACCTTTTATTGTATTTAGTCCATACAACATGTTTTTTCCGATGAACGCTCTAATATTTATAAAATGATTTAAAGGATTTATGTCATGATTTTTTGACAAAAAATTTATAATGGTTGATGACTGTCTAACGCAACCATCCACTTTTTGCATCAAGGATTTTAATCAAAATTCGCNAAAATTTATAATGGTTGATGACTGTCTAACGCAACCATCCACTTTTTGCATCAAGGATTTTAATCAAAATTCTCTACCAAGTTCAAAATTTTCTCCAACCTTTTTTATATTTATCTTTTCCTCAAGCTGCTTCATAAAATGAACTCTCTTAATCTCTAAAAGAAAAGGAAGAGAACTTCTTTCTATACCTCTTTATCCTTCTCCCTCAAACTCTTATAAAAAACTTCAACAGAGGAAGTTCTTCAGCTCTCTTTAAAGATCTCTCCCTATAAGCAACCCCACCATTCATCTCTGACACTATTAACTTNAACTTCAACAGAGGAAGTTCTTCAGCTCTCTTTAAAGATCTCTCCCTATAAGCAACCCCACCATTCATCTCCAACACTATAACCACTTATGACTAAGAAAAACTCAATTTTTATGCCTCCTAAACTCTCTCTCTCTCTCTCTCTCTCTCTTCATGTTTATTGGTTGTTTTTAAAATGAGGAGAAAAATCCCTATTGGTTAGCTGCAAAAATTCTTGTTTATTTGGGCAGTTTTGTTATGACATTGTATTATAGTGCTATGATGCTAGGCCTAGAAAGCAGAAACCAAGAGCAATAAATTGCAACACCGCTTAAGAGCACCAATGCACTCAGGTCTAATTCCTCAATGTTAGGTCAGGGTGACAAGCCTGGTTGTAGGGTTCAGTGCGACACATCATTTCCTTCAAGGTGGTCATACTTTATATGAAAGTTTTAGCCTATTTACATTCACATAAACATGAGAATGGTCTAGGAATTTTTATAAAGTTTCTACCATCTAATTTGTATATAAAAAGGAAGCCAACAATCATAATTATAATCCTTATCACTTTTAAATCCTACCCAGANATATGAAAGTTTTAGCCTATTTACATTCACATAAACATGAGAATGGTCTAGGAATTTTTATAAAGTTTCTACTATATAATTTGTATATAAAAAGGAAGCCAACAATCATAATTATAATCCTTATCACTTTTATATCCTACCCAGGTAACGCATATGTTAGAAAACTTGAGTCTCACTATTGAATATATTAGGTATATAAAAAAATATAAAAAATAAAATTAAAAAAGTTTTGCATGTTAGCTTAGTACACTATTACACGCATTATATCATGTATATATTAGGATAGGTTCAAATTAGAGTGGCTAGTGCCTTGATGCTATAGTTGTGGGTTGTGATGCCTTCACTCTGATTAAAACTTAAGAGTTTAGTGCCTCCACCTAGGTGACATCAAGGTGCTAGCCAATCATGTTTATCTTAATGCATGCCTCTGTTTTATCACACCAAAATAAATGGTTTGACTTAATCAAGTCTCATGTTCATTACACTTTGTGTTAAGATGATATGATGTCATTGCGTTTTATGGGTAGTAGCACCTTGACACTATAATTCTAGCACTTCAAAGCTGACGAATTAGCACCACGATGCCTTTTTTCTTCACTCATGCCCTTCTATTATTTAATTATTACATCACATAAGCATGGCATTAAGTATTATATTATTATTTGTTAGGTACCCAAATATGTTCAAGCTTATAGCTTGAACATTTTTTTGTGCATCACTTTGCTTGTAGTGGTGAGACCACATATCACTTACGAATAAGGTCTAGGGAGAGTCAACACTTAAATTGCAAGGCATGAGTAGAACTAGGAATTGTCATCTAAGTGTGATATATTAGTGATCATTATCTGTGAGCTTATCTTTTTGGGTAATAAGAAGAATATATTATAACCATATCCTTTACAATTGTTCTAAGAATATAGATAGTTAAGGATATGCTATATTATATGCCTAGAAAAATTTTATTTTTATCTTATAATTATATTTATGTATGTATATTTCATAAACTATATTTTCAAAACTATTGGATCAGATGAAAAATCTTAGTTTTTTTAGATCTTTAGGTTGGTGTCATAATTGGTAACCCCTTCAAATATATGAGTATGCATTTAGCCACACATATCTGCACAGCTTAGATGTTGTGATGGACACACCCATAGATGTTTGTTTAGTCTAATGTATGGTGTAATTAGGATTTTTCACATGTGTGACCATTGTGATGTGGTTTTTTTTATTGGTTGTACATTTTATGCTCTCTTTTCTTTTATCTATTAACTAAGTGTGAGATGTGTGCACTGGATTAGGAGTATATATGCAATCATATATATGGAGTCATGTCAATAATTGAGTGTTGATAAATAAAGAAAAAGTAACATACTTTATGAAGGTGCTTTCAAGCTTAACCCTTAAGCCCAACAAGATTCATCATCTGTTACATGTTTTCTTCATATCGATAAATACTGACATTTATTTTCTAGGCTCGAGTGTAACTTACTATGTACTTTTTGAGTTTAAGCACTATTTGTATTGGAAATAAGGTATATGCATCAAGACATTAGTGATTGAAAACTAACAAATAAATAAATAAATAAATAAATATATATATATATATATATATATTTAAGAGATTATCATGGAGATGCATCACCGAAATAATAAGTAGTATAGTAGTTGTGTAACCATCATCAAGCTCAACTACGTAAAATAACAGAAATAACTTTTGGTATTTAGAAAGAGATGTTCCAGGTTCATGCAATAATTTTCTCAGGCTGACATTATGATTATGTGGAGTGTTTCATAATTATATTGGTCATTAACATGTATGAACTATATTTTAACAAGCCTCAAACTAAAATATAACAGGCGTGTTAGGTGAGATGGTAGTTGATGATGAAACTGTAATATGCATGCCAATTGGGGAGATGATTCAAAAAGATGTTTTGAGACATAAAACTATCACTAATATGCACTCATATGATGTTAACCTCATTTCTTTTAAAATATTTTTATCATTAATCTATAACCTAACCATTATTTTGATTGTGAGCAATGAATAAAAAATGCCCCACAACTTGATCATTTAATCACATTTTTAGGCAATGAAATAAGGTTGGGGTTAAACTATTTTTTTTCTTTAATGTAACATGTCTCAATTTCATCATAACAAATTCTTAACAAACTTAAATCCTTAAATAAATAGCCAAATAGTTTGCCAGAATTTAATCGCTATAATGCCAAGCAGATTTTGGATAAAACCGTCTCAACTTTAAATAAAAATTCACACTAATGAAATTAATTGTTATTTTCGTATTGCTTGCACAAGTTCTGATCTAAAGTAATGAGTTTATCACTTAAAGCAACCATAAAACCAAAGAAACGTATGTGGCAGCTCACCAACTCTTGCTATGTGGCACATATACATACCGAAGCAACCATTAAACCAAATGGAAATACTGAAGAAACCATAAAACCAAAGCAATCATCATAGCAATATCACTGATACCATGAGCTAGGCCCATATGTGGCAGATACAGACAGCCATTCCCCAAAAGCATGCAAAAAAAACCACAATTCTTGCAAGGAAAAGGCCTCAGCTACCCCTCATTTTCACAACAAAGGCATCACCAAACCTGTTGATCAAACACGGGGGCAAAAAAATTCCAACGCGGTGGCGAATTAATTCGAAACCAATAACGAATTCAATGTTAAAACAAACTCAAATGCTCAAGCTAGAAGCTATTAACATATTTTTTATGCAATCCTTGTGAGTCTTTGATGGTATTTACCAACTTTTGCTAACCATCACTCAACCATCAACCATAGCATTATCAATGATATCATGAGCTAGAACCATTTCTGGCACATACTAACAGCCATTTCCCCAAAAGCATGCTAAAAAAGAACCACAATTCCTGTAAGGAAAAGGGCCTCAACTACCCATCATTTCCAGACAAAAAGCATCACTAAACCCAATAGATCAAACACAGGGGAGAAAAATTACAACAGGGTGGCGAATTAATTCGAAACCAATAACAAATTTAACCCTAAAGAATCCCAAACGCATGAATTCAAAAACATCAAAAACCGCTATATAACATAGATTCAACAAATGCATTAACCGTAACTTACAGAGAGTAACCGGAACATCAAGTGAAAGAGAGCGGAGAAGGGCAGGCGAGTGAGGCGCTGATAAGGGAGAACGAGAGAGAAGGATAACTTACAGCGAGAGGAGAAGGGCAGAGGAGATAGGCGTGGGTATGGGAATTCGATCGCAGAGCTAGGGCAAAAAAAGCGAGGTCGGGTACGGGAGCGAGGGGCTAGAGGTAATAAGCTCGAACAGAACGCGGACCGCGTGGTGTATCCGCGGCCGCGATTTGTAAAGGATTGGATGCACGTTTTTGGACCGCCGACCAACCCAGCGCGCTAAACAAACCTGCCATCGACTTTTTCAAAACTCAAGAATAAGCTGTCCCAAACACCTCTGCTCATAAGCAATTTATTATGATAATTTGATAATATGCATATTATCATAATAAGCTGACTTACATTTTAAGTGTCTGTTTGGGACAGTTACAGCTTATCCAGCTTATGCTGATATGATCATGATAATCTGTTGATGAGCAGTAGATCTGAATAAGCCGGTTAGCTGTTTGGTTTGTGTATTTGAAAAAAAACTTATTCTGAATAAATGATCAATCTGCCCATGTTCTGGATAAGATGTTTAGTTGTTTGTTTTATGTGTTTTATAAACAGCTTATTGGCATATTTTTTTAGTTGAATGAATAAGCTATTACGCAAAGTTTGTTATTCTTTCAAATGGCACAACATGAAAATGCAAAAAAATTGAATAATATTTATAACTCAAAATTTCTGATTACATCAAATAAGTACACTGACATATATGAAAGTGAAGTACACATTCACACACTAATATGGATTATAATATGACAAAAAAAAGAAAAAATAACATGTTAAAATTACAAGGAAATAAATGACAATATTGACTTTAAAATGCAAAAACACATCACGACGAACGTTGCCCGATTCTGATACCTCAAAAACTCAAGCAAACTCATCCGACTGGGATATCATAGAAACGAGAGCACTCGAACCACATGTGGTGGTCTCCCGTTGTGGTACTATCGAACTCCGAACAGCTGTGTCCAATTGGGATATCGTAGAAACAGTTGCACTGTCGGCCCACCTAAAGAATTTACAGTCTTCCGGTCCGTGTCCCCACCGCGGGCACCTGTAGAATTGTCGTTCGTAGCTATGTGTCTGTCGTGACGTGAGTAGCAATGACGGTAGCCCACATCGACACTTCACTTGCCCAGACTTCCTTGAATACCTCGAGCTCATCGTCCTGCAATTATTATAAAAAAAGTAGATCAGTCAAGAAATAAAGGGAATAAAAAAAACTCAACTTACCAAAGTATAGAAGCAATGATTGTCGACAACAAAGTTCTTTAGCCATCCAAGGTGCTCTACTGTTATCTCAATAAAATTAATAGACATAAAAAGTATAAAAACTTGTTTCTCAATCTTATTACATATGCATGTGCATCATAAGGCTTGGTAAGTGCATCAAAAGGCTAAAGGCATCTCTTTTACTAATCAAAATCAATCAAGTAGCCAGAATTTTGTCACTCACCAACAACTAATGCTTAAAAAGGAATATGAGACCAATGCAGCAAACCAACAGCTAATAACCATTTTATTCCCTACATTTCCAAGGTTCCTCCTGTAACTATAATAAATGAAGAGTAATGTATGGGAGCAGCAATCTATAACCATTATAATAACTCATCTATTTGAAGTAGCTTGGACGGCCTTTATAATAACTCATATATTTGAAGCAACTATAACCATCTCAACTATTATAAATAAATCATAGCACTCCTTCAATTACCATTATAATAACTCAGACCAATCTGGGAGCAGCAATCTATGACATCATTTAAAATGAAGAGTAGAAACATTATACATATTAAAAACATTGAATGCAGAATAATTGCAAGAACTGAATTTTTGAGAACAATTTCAAGCTCGGTTAATAGGAAATCCAACTTCCTCGGATTCAAAATAAATGCAGATAAACAGTGCTTCATTTCTAATACTCTATTTAACACCACCTAAAATAATATAAGGCAGCTAGACAAGCACCAAAAAGGAAATATGGAAATCCATTAAAATGCTAAAATAAAACAGTTGTTCCACTCATAACCCAACAACTATTACATAAGAATTGAGTGGCGTATATGAAAATTGCCCCTATAGCTATGTAACTGCAGGTGAATATAGAATTACCCCTGCAATTAACCTCATTCCATGTTATGATAATGTATGTGTGATACAAAAAAAAGGTGAATTGAGTAACAAGCCTCCCATTCGCACTGATATTTTTATTGTCCAATGCAAATTGATTCAGCTCTGCAAACAAACATTAAAATGAGCTGCTTAATTCACTATAGTTGTCATATATAACAACCATACATAACAGTCATACACCAGTATATATAAACATAAATTCCAAGAAATTTATCCTTAGCAGCGGTTGCCCTTAAAGTATAGGGTCATCCAAGCTACTATAAACATCAAGACCAATTGAAATAAAAGTCATTCATGTCAGTCAGACAAGCCACTATAATAGTTGTTAAGATAATGCCCAGCACTGTATTACACCGCAATAATATAACTGTTAATATAATGCCCATCATTGTATTACACCGAAATAATATAACTGCTAAGATAATTGTTGAATGTCAAGCAATGACACAATATCTAGTATGGCTGCTTTACAAACAAGATAATATAAATCACAATTTAGTTCATGCCACCATATAAAATTAGTACTTATTTTATGCCACCAATTCATGCCACAATTTATAAATCATAGTTGAACGGCAACAAGTATAATTAGCCACAATTTATACTTCATGCCACCAATTCACAATTTATACTTCATGCCACCAATTAAAAACATCACTTTCATTTCATGCCACAAAATCACAATTTATACTTCATGCCAACAATTAAAAAAAAGTACTTATTAGCAGCCGTGCATTGAAAACAAATGCAGCTTACAGGGGTACCAAATGCAAATAACAAAAATAGCAGTATAGTACAAATATAGTGCAAATATAATAACCCAGAAATGAAGGTTATGCCAAACCAATAACAACATAGGGTCAACCCATATAAATCAGCAGTTCTGAACATTTCCTAACAATGGAACATAGAATAAAATGGAATTGAACAATTCCAAGAAACCAAAAAATAACATAACCCATAAAACATAACATCGTAGTTGTTGCTCCAAATATAATTGAGCTGTGGAAACCATTCGACAATGTGTGGACATCCCTAAAGAAACATGAAACATAACCCAGAAAACTGTAAAAAACTTCAATGATGAATGACTGATATCATCTGTTATTTTTTCTCTTAAAGTCGTCATCTCTGATGCTCCTTCACCCTCTAGAGTGCATGCATCATGTGAATCCAAAACTTCGTGTGGCATTGTACGTCCCACATAGTATTCGAATGTTTCAGGTGGGATTTGCACTGAATCATCTTCTAGAACGGCGAACTCCTCATCCGATCTAAAATGGTGGCGTCGGATGCAGTGTCATTGTGCCAACAACTATTTGTACCTGCTTTAGAAAAAAAGTAAACCGACATATCTTGTAATATGACCCACTTCTTCTTCCACACTCCGACCACTCTTTCGATTACGCCGCAAGAGTGTCTTTTATTAAATAACTCTTTCTTGCCTCGTGCTACACCACTAGATCTTTCAAAATCAGGAATGTGGTACTTTGTATCTCGATAGGGCTTTAGACATCTCCTCTGTAATGGATATCCGGTGTCAACCAAATAGTATTTACCCAGAGGTGGGCACGGAAATCAATGTCTCAAGGTTCTAGTAACGTACTTGAAAACACGATTATCGTAGGCACTTCCTTTCCATCCAGTCATTACAAAGATAAAACACATGTTAAAATCACACAAGACAATAACATTTTGTGTGGGGTCGCTGCACCGGCCGGTGTACGCAACTTTATCTGTATTAGATAGTCGTGCATCGACGTGTGTTCCATCAATAGCTCTAATACAGTCCTGGAGTTGTAGTTAAATTTTTTTAAATCTTTCATGTAATAAAAGTAGACGTATGAATGTAATAATCAAGGTAGACATTAAAGAATGACATGTACCGAGGGTCATTTGCAATTTGCGAAGGAATTGAATGGAACGTTGGATCCTCGGGCTTCACTACCTTATGTGCCAAACTCACCAGAAAATTCAAACCAACTGAGAAATATCGGCTATTGGTTTTTGATGAATGTTGGAATCGCTCCATAGCCCATCTGATTGATTCATTTTGAGATAAAATGTATAGAGTTATTGTAAAAAATTTAGTCTTTTTAAAATTGATTTTATAGAAATTATTATAGAAAAATTCTTTGTTCGGACTCTGAACGTAGCTCTACATACGGACTCCCAGTAATATATCGTCATGTGTGTTATATCTGACCCACCTAAAAAAATATTAAAGTGAAATGCAGACTCTGCAATAAACTCGAAATAACCCCAAAATAACATCTACAGTTCTAATTTATTAAACCCGAAATAATATATTGGAGTTTATTTCGAGGTTATTTTTGAATTATTTCAGGGTTATTGAAGAGATGTTCATATATTACATTTGAATAATTCAGAAATAACCTAAAAATAAATAAAAAATAATATTGATAATATAACACACATGACGGCATATGTGAGCACTCCCCACAAAAAATTCTCTCAGTTATTAAGTGATTTTGATCGAAAGGCTGAAATAAATAATTTTGCGATCTAAATTCTAAACGCATATGTGAGAGAGGGATATTAAATTTATTCCGGCTCAATAAAGAGAGCTCCGAAAAGCAAGGATGGTTCCGCCTAAATGTTGCTGGTCCTGAAACTGGATGTGAGTTTCTCTCAACCAAATGTCGATGGCGAAGCAAACCAGAAATTTCTGCTTGCCCCTTCATCGTCTCTGTCTCTCCTTCTTTTTCACTGGGAGTCGGCCTCCTCCGTCTCGTTCTATTTCACCTCCACGGTTCCAAATCCCTGCTTCCTACTTGGCCAANAAATTTTAAACGAACCGAACACGAACACAAGCTTTGTTCGTTCGTGTTCGGTTCGTTTACACCCCTAGCTAGAGGTAAGCTCGAACAGAACGCGGACCGCGTGGTGTATCCCGCGGCCGCGATTTGTAAAGGATTGGATGCACGTTTTTTTACCACCGACCAAACCCAACAAGCGAAACAAACATGCCTTTGACTTTTTCAAAACTCAAAAATTAGTTGTCTCAAACACCTCTGCTGATAATTAATTTATTAAGATAATTTGATAATTTATAAATTATCAGAATAAGTTAATTTGTAATTTAAGGGTCTGTTTGGGGCAGCTACAGCTTATCCAGCTTCTGTTGATATGATCCTGATAATCTGTTGATGGACAGCTGATCCGAATAAACTAGTTGGTTGTTTGGTTTGTGCGTTTGGAAAACAGTTTATTCTGGATAAATGATCAATTTGCCCGTGTTCTGGATAAGTTGTTTAGCTGTTTGTTTTATACATTTTGTAAACAGCTTATTCGCAGATTTTTTTAGTTGAATGAATAATCTATCACGCAGAATTTATTATTTTCTCAAATTTCACAAGATGAAAATGCAAAAAATTTGAATAATATTTATATAACTCAAAAGTTCCGATTACATCAAATAAGCACAGTAACATATATGAAAGTGAAGTACACATTCACACACTAATATGGATTATAATATGACCCAAAAAAAAAATAGCATGTTAAAATTACAAGAAAATAAATGACAATATTGACTTTAAAATGTAAAAGCACATCACGACGAATGTTGCCCGATTCTGATACATCAAAACCCCGAGCAAACTCATCCGACTGGGATATCATAGAAACGGAAGTACTCGAACCACATGTGGTGGTCTCCCGTTGTGGTACTTTCGAACTCCGAGCAGCTGTGTCCAATTTGGATATCGTAGAAATAGTTGCACTGTCAGTCCACCTGAAGAATTTACAGTCTTCTGGTCCGTATCCCCACTACGGACACCTATTGAATTGCCGCTCGTAGCTGTGTCTGTCGTGACGTGAGTAGCAATGACGGTTGCCCACATCAACACATCACTTGCCCAGACTTCCCTGAATACCTCGAGCTTACAGTCCTGCAATTATTATAAAAAGAGTATATCAGTCAAAAAAAAAGGAATAAAGAAAACTCAACTTACCAAAGTGTAGAAGCAATGGTTGTCGACAACAAAGTTCTTTAGCCATCCAAGGTGCTCCACTGTTATCTCAATAAAATTAATAGACATAAAAAAGTATAAAAACTTGTTTCTCAATCCTATTGCATAGGCATGTGCATCATAAGGCTTGTCAAGTGCATCAAAAGGCTAAAGACATCTCTTTTACTAATCCAAATCAATCAAGTAGCCAGAATTTTGTCACTCACCAACAACTAGTGCTTAAAAAGGAATATGAGACCAATGCAGCAAACCAACAGCTAATAACCATTTTATTCCATGCATTTCCAAGGTTCCTCCTGCAACTATAATAAATGAAGAGTAATGTATGGGAGCAGCAATCTATAACCATTATAATAACTCATCTATTTGAAGTAGCTTGGACGGCCTTTATAATAACTCATATATTTGAAGCAACTATAACCATCTCAACTATTATAAATAAATCATAGCACTCCTTCAATTACCATTATAATAACTCAGACCAATCTGGGAGCAGCAATCTATGACATCATTTAAAATGAAGAGTAGAAACATTATACATATTAAAAACATTGAATGCAGAATAATTGCAAGAACTGAAATTTTGAGAACAATTTTAAGCTCGGTTAATAAGAAATCCAACTTCCTCGGATTAAAAATAAATGGAGATAAACAGTGCTTCATTTCCATTACTCTATTTAACACCACCTAAAATAATAGAAGGCATCTAGACAAGCACCAACAAGAAAATATGGAAATCCATTAAAATGCTAAAATAAAACAGTTGTTCCACTCATAGCCCAACAACAATTACATAAGAATTGAGTGGCGTATATAAAAATTGCCACTATAGCTATGTAACTGCAGGTGAATATAGAATTACCCTTGCAATTAACCTCATTCCATGTTATGATAATGTATGTGTGATACCAAAAAAAAACTGCAGGTGAATTGAGTAACAAGCCTCTCATTTGCACTGATATTTTCATTGTCCAATGCAAACTGATTTAGCTCTGCAAACAAACATTAAAATGAGCTGCTCAATTCACTACAACTGTCATATATAGCAGTCATACACCAGTATATATAAACATAAATTCCAAGAAATTTATCTTTAGCAGCGGTTGCCCTTAAAGTATAAGGTCATCCAAGCTACTATAAACATCAAGAGCAATTGAAATAAAAGTCCTTCATGCCAACCAGACAAGCCACTATAATAGTTGTTAAGATAATGCCCGGCACTATATTACACCGCAATAATATAATTGCTAATATAACTGTTAACATAATGCCCAGCATTGTATTACACCGAAATAATATAACTGTTAAGATAATCGTTGAATGTCAAGCAATGCCACAATATATAATATGGCTGCTTTACAAACAAAATAATATAAATCACAATTTAGTTCATGCCACCATATAAAATCAGTACTTATTTTATGCCACCAATTCATGTCACAATGCATAAATCACAGTTGAACGGCAACAAGTATAATTAGCCACAATTTATACTTCATGCCACCAATTCACAATTTATACTTCATGCCACCAATTAAAAACATCACTTTCATTTCATGCCACAAAATCACAATTTATACTTCATGCCAACAATTCAGAAAGAAGTACTTATTGGCAGTTGTGCATTGAAAACAGATGCAGCTTACAGGGGTACCGGATGCAAATAACAAAAATAACAGTGTAGTGCAAATATAATAACCCAGAAATGGTGGCTATGCCAAACTAAAAACAGTATAGGGCCAACCCATAGAAAATAGCAGTTCTGAACATTTCCAAACAAGGGAACATAGAATAAAATGGAATCTAACAATTCTAATAAACCAAAAAATAACATAACCCATAAAACATAACATAGTAGTTTTTGCTCCAAATATAATTGAGCAGTGGAAGCCATTCGACAATGTGTGGACATCCCTAAAGAAGCATGAAACACAACCCAGAAAACTGTAAAAAAAACTTTCATTTGTTCTCTTAAAGTCATCATCTCTGATGCACCTTCACCCTCTCGACTGCATGCATCATGTGAATCCAAATCTTCGTGTGGCATTGTACGTCACACATAGCATTTGAATGTTCAGGTGGGATTTGCACTGAATCATCTTTTAGAACGGCGAACTCCGCATCTGATCTGGAATGGTGGCGTCGGATGAAATTGTGTAGTGTCATTGTGCCAACAGCTATTTGTACTTGTTTTGGAAAAAGGTAAGCCGACATATCATGTAATATGACCCACTTCTTCTTCCATGCTCCGAACGCTCTTTCGATTACGTCGCGCAATGAAGAGTGTCTTTTATTAAAAAAACTTTTTTTTGTCTCGTGCTACACCACTAGATCTTTCAAAATCAGGAATGTGGTACTTTATATCTGGATATGGCTTTAGACATCCCCTTTGTAATGGATATCTGGCGTCAACCAAATAGTATTTACCCAGAGGTGGCCACGGAAATCCATGTCTCAAGTTTCTAGTAGCGAATTTGAAAACACGACTATCGTGGGCACTTCCTTCCCATACAGCCGTTACAAAGGTAAAGCACATGTTACAATCATACACGACCATAACATTTTGTGTGCAATCGCCGCACCGGTTGATGTACGCAACTTTATCTGCACTAAATAGTCGTGCATCGACGTGTATTCCATCAATAGCTCCAACACAGTCTTGGAGTTATAGTTAAAATTTTTTTAATCTTTAATGTAATAAAAGTAGACGTATGAATGTAATGATAAAGGTAGACTTTAAGGAATGACATGTACCAAGGGTCATTTACAATTTGCGAAGGAAATGAATGGAACGTTGGATTCTCAGGCTTCACTACCTGATGGGTTGAACCACCAGAAAGTTTAAACCAACTGAGAAATATCGGTTAATGGTTTCTGATGAATGTTGAAATCGCTCCATAGCTCCTCTGATTGATTCATTTTGAGATAAGATGTATAGAGTTATTGCAAGCACTTCTCTTGGCGTTGTTCTTGTTGAGTCGTGTAACCCATGAAGGCTCTAGAGTTCATTAAACATAAAATATTTATTTTGTCATACGGAACATATTGAAGAATCGCATTAGATGGCCTCGTAATAACTCACCGACCCATCTGTCTTCTATTTGACTTGACGTCATACATAGGTTTCGGTCGACGTGTTTAAGATAGTAATAGTACAACAAGGTAATGGTAAGTGCGACTTTGCGTAAGTGGTTAGCTTCTTCTTCATTCATACTACAAAATTAATACAAGAAATGTTTATAAACTTTAATAATAGAAAAAAAAAACTTTGCTATGAAACATGAAAAGTACACAATTGAAATTTGGGCAAAATATAGAAGGTACAAATTTTTTGTGCATAGTACAAGCTAAATTAAAAACACCCACCATGGAGAAAGGAAAAGTGTCCTTCGCAAAAACATAAAACAAAACATTAGTAAATAAAATACATAATAACTCAAACATTCATTCGTCCATAAAAGAACACAAGTATTTGACTCGATATTTCAGTTCCAACTTCATAAAAAACTGTCTTACGGTTGGATCTTGTAACACCTTCACGTATTGAATATAGTCATCATTGTATGTTTTAACATCAGAATATGTATTGAGGACTTGAAGACACTCCCCATTGAGTTGTCCTACGAGGAAGAAGACCTAGCTTTGCATGTTTCGACCAGTGCATCAATGGTGCCTTTGATGTAAGTGACCCCTTTGTTCTTATTTTCTACCCTGGGATGCTTAGGCACGCTAGTAGATTGAACATCTGTGTAGACATGGCTAGGACCTTCTCCTGAATCACATATTTGCACGGTCTCCATCTCTTGGGCTGAGCTACCAAACCCTAGATCATTTGGGGTGAACGCATTAATTTCAGTTGCGACAACCCCAGTGAACATGTCATCGAATTTCTCCTCCAGTACTGGATCAATGCAATGAATTTAAATTTTTTGACTGACTGCACTGCCTAATATAGATAACAAATTTGTATTAATAAAATCGTTTCAACTCAACACGAAATTAGATTCAAGATAAAGAAATATTATATATTTATGTACTTGTAATTTCTCAGTCCACTAATCCTCTGGTGCATTTATTGTGCGCTTAGTTGGATCCCAACCCATTCCCGTTGATCCCGTTTTCAGTTCTTTCCATAGTTTCCAATCCTTTTTTAATTGATCCCACTTGTTCTTCAATTTCATGCAATCACAATCTCATCCAGTCACTTCCTTGAATTTAACCATAAGATTTTGTCACCCTTCTTTATTAAAATAAGTAGTGGGTCTATTTCCCACCTCAACCTCCCTCAGACATAGGTCACAAAATATAATAGTTACCTCTCTATCTCACATGGTCGATGATCCAGCCTCTTTAGCTTTATTCATTGATTTTTGTATGTCAGTTATGACATAATTCAAATGTGTGATATGTAAAAACCAAATATAAAAAAATTGATGATTACTCATCTGTTAAAACATACAAAAGAATAATGTTTGGAGTAAATATAACAACCTATGTAAAAATTGTCACAAAATTCTTAACTCATAATGCATACATAAGGACACTTTGCTGAAAAAAGACAACCATGTTAAAAAAATCAAAAAAAAAAAAGAACACAAATCTATAGCAAACTGAAAGAGGAAAAATACCCCTTTGCTCTCACAGTAATTAGATAATTAATCCGCCTACAAAAGTTAGCAGAATAAGTGAAAATGTTTGTTTTCAGAAGAACACAAATCTATCCAAATGCCACAATAATGATGGATNAGAACACAAATCTATCCAAAAGCCATAATAATGATGCACGAAACCCTCATGTTTTACTCAAGCTCCGCCGATAAACTAACCTCCAGCAATCAAGAAACCAAAATAAGAATGGCTACTTATCTTCCAAAATCCATATAAAAGTTAAATGCCATTGAAGACAAGAAGATATACCTATAGAGCAAAAAGCCGAAGAAGAAGATGGTGAAGAAGTCAAATGCCGAAGAACCAGAGGGAAAACAGATCAGATCTGTAGAGGATGAGCGATTAGGGATAGACTGATCGCAAAAGATTCTCCGCTAGAGGCATCAAGGGCAAGGTCGTGGGGAGCGTCACAGGAGTAAAAGCGAGGAGCGAAGTCACGGGATTGAATAGGGTTAAGGGCTAAATAGGTAAAATTAACTCGCAAAACGAGGACCACGGGGGTCATCCCACGGTCCGTGTCATTCACAAATATGAAAACACAGTTTTAGATAATCTGGCAATAAGTTATAACCAAACGGGACGAAGACATTTTCAAAACATAGCCCGCACTTTTAAGTTGTCCCAAACGGGCCTTAAGTCAACTTATTCAAAACAGCTTACTTGGAGCTGTAGTTGGATAAATGACAATTCTGCACTAAATTTGTTAAACTGTTTGCAACAGAGTTATATGGGAAAATAATAGAAATTTCAGAAGTCTCAGACTATTACAGCACAGTTACAAAAATGAAAATATATTGCTCACCATTTTGTTAGTATCAAAAGAAATACAATTACAATTAAAAGTATAAAAATTAAGACGTTCAATTTAAAACTCAGACGTTGTCTGTCCTCAACGGCACTGTCCACTTGGGTAACCATCGTACCATGATGACTGTCGGTATGTGAGTATGTCGGAATGTTCGCTCAACGCAAGAAGTCATATCGTGTTGAAACACCCCTCTAACAACCGTAAAACTATCTCTCATTGCTATGAGGTTGGCGTGAAGTGAGTAAGGGAGCCGGTAATCCACAGTAACATAACACAACTCGGGAGGTTCCTGAAATTTTAGAGCTCATGCTGTTAATGAGATAAAATGACCAAAAAAGAATATTTGTCAGGTCATAAATTTAAATTAAGTTTTATATATAAGAACCAAAATAAAACAAAACATAAACAAAACAAAAACAAAACAAATAATATAAAACAAAATGATAACTTGTCATAAATATAGAGTCGAACATTTCAATGGAAGATACAAAATTATGAATAAAAACATAAAATATAAATCCATACTACAACGATTACATCCCAAATAAACATATAATAAATAAAGAAGCATGACTGAATCAACATCCAGAAATTACATCTAGGATAGACTCCCTCAGAGCAGCCATCTCGACTACACCTTCACCATCCTGAGTTTCTAATTCAAGCAACTCGATCTCATTCTCAGGTAATTATTGGCCAGTGAGAGATTTTGAAGGTTCTGGAGATACAATAAACTGATCGTCATCAGCCAAACTGAAGTCTGTATATGAATGAGAGGGATGTCGTCAGATGAAGTTGTGAAGTGCATAGTGGCAACCACAATATGCACCTATTTAGAAAATGAATGTGACAACATGTCACGTAGGATGACCCATTTCTTCCTCCACATCCAAAATGTTCTTTCGATTACCTCGCGTAAAAAAGAGTGTCGTTTGTTAAACTTTTCTTTTCTATCACGGATCGTTTCACTTGCTCGGTCAAAATAAAAAAATATAGTATCTGGTGTCAGGATAGGGCTTTAGGTAGCCCGTCTGCATCAGATATCCGATATTAACCAAATAATACTTATCTGTTATGAAAGACAATATTAATGAAAAATATTTCATGTAATTTATAGCTTCAAGTGAGATGAACAAACCTGGATGCGGGTGAGGGAAACACTGCATTTTATTCATAATAGCATAGGGAAAAAGACGATTGTCATGTGTACATCCTTCACATCCCGCCAGTACAAATGTAAAGCACTTGTTAAAGTCACACACTGCCATGACATTTTGAGTAGTTGTACCACTCCGACCTATGTACGCAATCTTTTCTTGGCTTGGTATTCGGGCATCTAAGTGCATACCGTTGATTACTCCAATACAGTTCTGTTATTCATAATTAGCAACTCAACTCATTATGAAGTTAAAGTAACAAATTAATAAAACTTACTTTGAAATTCGGCATGTAACGATGATCATTTGCAATTTGTTCAGAAATAGTTGCGAACGATGGATCCGCTGCTAAGCTTAGAAGTGCTTGTATACCTTTGAAGAAGTATCGACTAATTTTTTCAGAAGAATGTTGAAATCGCTCCATAGCTTCTTTAACGGATTATTTCTATGAGAGAATATACAATGTTATAGCTAAGACCTCTCTCATGGTCGTTCTAGAAGAACCTTGGAGGTCGTGGTTACGACATAACTCGTGAATAAGATCCATAAATATAGGTGCAGTCATTCAAAAAAAGTTGTTGAACCTTATCAGATGTCCTACAAGAATCGCACCCACCCATTTGTCCCCAACATATGAGGATGTCATTTGAGGTATCCATCTAGTGCTGGAGCAGCAGTACTCCAACAATAAAATCGCTATAGCAGCAGTCCATCTCATTCTTTTACGGTGTCCTTATTGTGGATCCATCCTGAAAGTTCAAATGCATTAGGATGAAATAATTTATGGAGAAGTGTTGACATGAAAATGAAATAGTAAAAACATCATGAACTACAAATCATCAGATAAATATTTACAGAAATTGTTCATGAGAATAAATAAAACTGCTGTGATAAAAATACATGAGAAATTCTAGGGATAGCTTAATATAAAACTGACTCATTTTTCTAATAAAATACGTAAATATTCAGTGCGCAGCTCGGGCCGCAACACCGTGAAAATTTGCCTACAAGCTCTTCAAGTTTTTTAACACATTTTGCCTGAAAGCGCATATCGACAACTACTTATGGAATATCATCTAAATGACAATGCAATCAAATATGTTGCTATCAGGGGTAGCTGCAGGAGGCAGACTTGCAAAAGCAGCAATTAATTGATTAAACGAGCTTTTCAAAAAAGTGTCCTCTTTCTTCCTCTTGCCAAGCCTGGGCCTCTTGGACATCGAACATGACTCCTCCATCCCCTTTTGGTTAATACTAGGCCCTTCTTCATAAGGTGTAACATGTTCAGGTGGCAAGTTATCTGGCATGCCTCCGAACCCCATCTAACTTGGGTTGAATGAACGTTTTTCAGTCGCGAGAACCCCCTTAAACATGATGTCCAGTTTTTCTTCAAACTCCGACTCAATTTCACACTGTCTATATTTTTTGGCCGTTAGCATGACCTGCAACATTGAATGGAATCAGATGGGTTTAGACATTAACCAAAAAATGCAGGAATTAACCAAATAAGAATGTATTTATTACCTCTAATCTTTCATCCCATCATTCATCTGGAGCATTGGTGGTTCGCTTAACAGGATCCCAACCCAACTTTGCGGATCCACGTTGGAGCTCCTTCCAAAATTTTCACTCTTTTTTCAACTGATCCCATTTATTTTTAAATTTTAGTATGTCGTAATCCCTCCCTGTCAATTCCTTGAAACTTCTAGCAATATTTTGTCAACATTCCGTATTTAAATATATGATTGGTATATTTCTCAACTGTATTTTTTAATACATAGATCGCAAAAATATTTGTTACATCTTTATCCCACATAACCGACAGCCGCCTTAGACATGTTGAAACTCTATGGAATAAAGAAAAATAAGTATCTACTTCATGTTTTCATGTTAGGAAAAAAGACTTATCAATGACAAAAAATGTATGGTTTGAACCCAACTTCATGTAGTTTACTTCCACAACAATCATAAGTTAACATCCACATCCATCACAAAGCATTACCTGATACACAAAGCATTTTGACAAAGTTGTAATTTCCTCATCAACACAAAAAATATAAATACACAAAAGAATTATGTGGTTCGGTCAAAGACCTACATCCACATAAGGGAATCAAACAATTTTTATTAAGCAATCGTGTTAGGTTACATAGCTCTGAATCTCAATGAACAACTCTACAGCATGCTCTCAACTAACCCCATACAAGCATTTTTCTCTGGTTTTAAAAAAAGTTGCTCAACTAACATTTGCCTAAAGTATGAAAAAAGCCTCAACATATGCCTCTTAAATGCCTGATATGTGGATAAAGCCTCATATATGCCATTTGAAACCTCATATAAAACCAAAAGGTCTCATATATGGCATTTGAATGCTTCATATAAAACCAAAAAGCCTTATATAAAACCAAAAAGTCTCATATATGGCATTTGAATGCTTCATATAAAACTAGAAAGCCTTATATATGTCATTTGAATGTCTGATATAAAAACATAAAGCCTCATATATGCACATGAACAATAAACCAAAAGCAGGCACAACCAAAAAATTCGGATCCCTGTATCAGAAAGACCAAGCAGGCATAAGCAAATCTCAATTGGAATGATTCCAGTAGGTAAAAAAAACTTCAACCCAAAATTTCATTGAAAGCAATACAACATTATACGAGTTTCCAACCTTATTACCTTCCAACCTCAACAACACAACATTAACCGAGCTTCCAACCTTACAACAATAAATCATAAGATTTGAACCCAACAAATGAATGCAAAACAAAATTTAAGAGAGCAGAAATTTTGTTGCCAGATTAACCAGAGAAAACTATAAAACAGGAAAACAACCAAAAAAGCAGTGAAGGGAACAACAATAATTAATCCACCAGAACTCCCACATGCTACCATATGAAACATAAATAATTCATATAGAATAGCAATGGTTGAAGGGAGCAGCACCAACAGAACTTCCCAAATGCTACCATATGAAACAAAAATAATTCATATCAAATAGCAAAGGTCGAAGGGAGCAACACCAACATAACTTCCCAAATTCTAACAAATGAAACATAAATAATTCATATCAAATAATAATGGTCGAAGAGAGCAGCACCAACAGAACTTCCCAAATGCTGTCAAATGAAACATAAATCATCCACCCCTTAAATATATTAAAGCTTTGTGACATCTAAGGTATATAAATTCCTAATATGAAACTCCACAGAACTCCAAATGCTGTCTAATATTAAAGCTTTGTGACATCTAAGCCAATATGAAACTTTAGGTGTTAAATGACTAATATTTAAAGGAATTGTGTGGTATACATGTCAACAAAACTTCCCAAATCCAGGGCAGGACATTATTTCCATGAACTGTTCATATCAAATAGCAATGATAATGCTTAAATAAAGCACTGTAACATGAAATTTCAGAGGAAGGATCCCAGTAATACGAAGGATAAAAATTTTTTCTACAGCTAAATTCCAAGAAATCACATAAAAAAAACCCCGTAAGATGAAGGATAAAAAATTTCTTTCTGGTAATAGCATTGCCCAACGCATCCCAGTAATAGCATTGCCCAACCACCATAATTTTGTCACCCCTATACCATCACATGTAACCATACAAATAACACTTCTTTACAGGGAAGAGGAGCTTTGCAAAACCATAAGGCGTAAGAGGGATACCTGCAAAGAAATTTCACACAACTTTCGATCGACAACCTAACGACCTCTTCATCACCTAAGGTCAGACGGGAAATGGAAGAGGGGAGGGGTGCACGGGATTGAGGGCTGAGAACGGGGGAGTTTGATCGCTGAGCTAATGTAATGACGAAAGACGGGCTCGAGGGGCTGAGGAGTAATAAGCGCTGAGGAAACGCGAAATGCGGGATAAAGGGAGCGGCGGATCGCCCTTCGTATATTACGTAAAACCTTATGGGCGTCCCTCTACCGCCTTCCCCAACTCACGAAACAAACACTTCATCGGCGTTCTGAAAACGTCGAACGCAAGGATAATCTGCGCCAAACAAACCCTTAATAAAAAAATTAACTTTTTTATATTAAAATAATTTTATATTATATAGGGTCAAATCCAGCCCACCACAAGCCCATGTAATGTTTCAATATAGCACAAGACTAATATATTCTTTCTATTTAAACAACACTAAAAAATTTTAATTTCATGATGCCAGACTAAAAGATATTTGCACACAACATTCCACGACAAAGCTTTAGATTAAGAGCATTTACACACGTATCACTCGATTTCTATGAATTTACATATTTGACACCAAAATTTTCTTTCTTACATTTATATCATTCAAGGTCATTCATATCACATAAAAAATAGTTATGGGAGAGATGATAAAATTTATGTTTAGCTATTAAATGCGTAAATAAATAAGGATTGAATGGTATGCACTATGTAGGGGCAGAACCACTAGAATATATTTTAGGAAAGACAAAATTGATATTCCATGAAGGCCAAACTGCCATCTCATATATGTAAAAATTTGAATTTGAGTGAGACAACTCTACATTTGTCTGCTCCTGATACCATGTAGGAAAACGATTATGAATAATATAAAAATAAGAGAGCAACCAACTAAATTTTTTTTCTTGAAAGCATGGACATTTAAACAAATTTATAAAGCAAATATTTTGGTTTTAAAAATATTAAATAATTTTCATATTATAATATCTAATGAAATTATTATAATATTGATAATATATGATTACACAATTATTTTAAATTAAATTATTTGTTTTATCTTTTTTTATTAGCATATTCTGCTCAAATTTAGATTAAAAATTAGAAAAAAGTAAAATCGTTTATAGTAATTTCAGGTCTAAATTCAAAAGATTGATGCTATTTTTAAAATTATTAATGTATGCTCCCATTGAATAATTTTTTTTGGTTTCTTCTTCTGCGCTTGCACTTGCTCCGCTCTCTAGCACGTCTGCTTAACTAGAACTCGCTCTGCCTCGCTCTAACGCTCCAACCAATCTCTCTCTGAATTCTTTTTGTTGCCATTAAATTTATAATGATTTATATTTAATTATTTTTTAATAATAAATAAATTTTTATCAGATTACTTATCAATTTGATATATAAACAATTTAGTCTTTTTAAAATTGATTTTATAGAAATTATTAAGGAAAAATTTTCTGTTCGGACTCCAGACATAGCTTTAAATACGAACTCCCACTAATATATCGTCATGTGTGTTATATCTGACCCACATAAAATAAAATTAAAGTGGAACGCAGACCTACAATAACCTCGAAATAATCTCGAAATAACGACGAAATAACATCCACAGTTCTAATTTATTAACCCCGAAATAACACATTAGTGTTTATTTCGAAAAATTATTCCATACGGATCGGCACCGCACGCAGTTTGCGTGCGGTGTCCGATCCGGACCGTAAATCACCTGATTTACAGTCTTGATATATTTCGGTGGGCCCCACCTAATTTTTTTTAAACGGAAATAATCCTGACCGTAGATCACCGTCATCTACGGTCCAGATCGGACACCGCATGCAGAGATGCATGCGGTGTCCGTATGCAATAATTTCTCGTTTATTTCAGGGTATTTCTCGGTTGTTTCAAGGTTATTGAAGAGATGCTCATATATTATATTTGAATAACTCAAAAATAACTTAAAAATAATCTCAAAATAATTTTGATTATATAACACACATGACGTCATATGTGAGAACTCCGGACAGAAAATTCTCTGAATTATTAAGTGCTTTTGATCGAAAAGCTGAAATAAATAATTTTGCGATCTAAATTCTAAACGCATATGTGAGAGGGATGTTAAATTTATTCCGGCTCAATAAAGACAATAAAGAGAGCTCCGAAAAGCAAGGATGGTTCCGCCTAAATGCTGCTGGTCCTGAGACTGGATGTGAGTTTCTCTCAACCAAATGTCGATGGCGAAGCAAACCAGAAATTTCTGCTTGCCCCTTCATCGTCTCTGTCTCTCCTTTTTTTTCTCTGGGAGTCGGCCTCCTCCTTCTCGTTCTATTTCACCCCCACGGTTCCAAATCCCTGCTTCCTACTTGGCCGGGAAAGCAAATGGACGATTTGTGGTTTAGATTTGCCCTTGCTGTGTTCATTTCGTCTGCGATAGCAGCCAGAGCATTCCGGCGGAAGTCTGTAGACCTGTCTGGAGTGATGGCGGGGATACCAGTTATGGTCATCCATATGGTGGCGGGATACAGGTGTGGATTTATCGCCTTTTTTGTAATTGGATAGCTTTCTGTTTAATTAATAAGCTTCTCGTCTCTGATTTTGTGCGTTGGTGAATTGAAGATTTGCGGTGCTGCTTCTGGTTTTCTTTTTCACTTCTTCGAAGCTTACGCGGATTGGAGAGGAGAAGAAGAGAGAGGCGGATGCTGAGTTTAAGGAAGGAGGTCAGCGTAACTGGTGAGATGTCATTTATTATTTTGCTCTTTTCTGATTCTTATCTTTTGCTGGACATGTTTTCACGAAGATTGTATTTTGGGGTTGTTTCTTTGAATTTTGTTACACTCCCGTCTTAAGGCTTGTTTTTTATTGAATTTTTTGCTTCCAAGTTGGATTTGTATTTCCTTTCATGTGCCATTTCTGTTATGATGCTGAAGGGGATCTTATATCGAACAGAAAATAAAACTTATTTTATTTTTATTTTTGTTTCAAGCTGGTGCTCAGTCTAACGTTGTTTAAGATTCAAACTTCTTATGCGTGCTCTTATGTACCTTGATGCATGCTAGAAAAATTGCGGTGGCAAAATAATAGATTATCGTCTTAATGTTGCACGAAAATTCAACGCATACTTAGATAAAAGAAAAGAACCGTAGTGACAACAAAAGTTTGTACGTAGAAAACCCATAATTAGAAAAAACCATGGGGTCTAGCCTAGCTGAAGAAATCCACTGTAAACTGGATATTACGTGGACAGTCTCTGGTTCCACAGGCGAGAAAGGGTTGAACACTCTTCAGAGTTACAACATCGGCGCACGAATAAACTTATTGTAATAAGTGGGCGGTCAATACATTTTGTAGAGGCCGGTAGACGGTGATAAAAGACGGTCTGTGGTGTTCGACTGCAGTCGGAGGTGGTCTACGATGGTCGGTTGCGGTCGACAGTGATCGACGACGATCGACATTGGTCGACGGTGACTGGAGTGATGTTGGACTCCAGCTCCTCAAAACTTCAAGCTCTTCTCTCTCATAAGAAGGGTGATGTTTTATTTACAGTGTTCTGAGTGCAATCAATGCAATAATATGAAACACTTTCATCGGACGGTCCGAAGGGCTTCCTTCGATCAAACGACATTTAATGGACATTCGAGTGTCTTAACAAAGTCAGAATTGAGCGAGACGTTCGATTTGACTGCAGGCTTGATAGATTCGACATTCATTTGACCTTCTAAATATGTTCGAAAAGCTTTCTAAAGTGATTTAATTACTTGATTTGACTCAAATTGGACTAATTTTGATATCATTAAGTCTATATATATATATGTATATATATATATATATATATATAT
>JXCR01124065.1:3368-25132 GCA_002079205.1 Phalaenopsis hybrid cultivar | reverse complement strand
TATATTACTTGAGCGATACGTATACTTGCGTTGACAATCGACTTTAACATTATTGAATATTATATCTATACATCTTTATTAAATCAAATATATATATAAAGTCGCAGTCAAGTTTTTGGCATCGTTGCTGAAATTTAAATCTTCTAGTAGCGTCATCAAATTCTTGTAATTATTGATTTACAAAAAGGTCGGTCATGTATCTGTGGTTTCTAAGGTTTGTAGTCTTTTGAAGTCTTTGATGTATTTGTGTCTTCTGAGGCTTATAGCCTTCTGAAGTCTTTGAGTGGAGACCCTGTCAACCACTTGCTCTCGTAGAGTCTTTCTATTGAGGATCATGTCTAATACTAGCTTCCCATCGAGACTTGCCTCTTGGGCTTGTCTTCTTGGGGCATTGTAGCTTCTCATTGAATCTTGCCACTTGGTCTTGACTTCCAGGAGTATCGATATTTCCATCGAGTCTTGTCTCTTGGTCTCGACTTTTAGGGGCATGGTAGCTTTTTATTGAGTATTGCTTCTTGTACTTGACTTTCAGGAGTACATTATCTTCCCGTCAAGTCTTGCTTCTTGGGCTCGATTTCAAGGGACCTGGTAGCTTCTCATCGAGTCTTGCCTCTTGGGCTTGACTTTTATGGGTACGGATGGGGTTCTTGTTTATCACTTGCTCTCAAGGGGACTTTCTACACAAAAATCCTTCATGAAAAAAAAAAATCACTGAAATGATAGTTTAAAGCATCATGAAAATTTTACAAAAATAATATTAGTTTATAAGCAAGTATTTTACTTAAATAAGATAATTTGGAGTTGTACTTCTCATTTGATAAATTCGACGATTCTCTTCTGGTTCCCCTCATCTTGTTCTTGTGAGTAGCAACCTGGGGGACCTTGACGTATTAGATGTTCAATTTCTTTCTTTAATTGAAAGCATCTTTCTGTCGAATGTCTTTTTGCACGGTGGAAATACCAATATTGAGACTAGTCTCTACCATCTGAATTTATTAACGACTTTAGCCACTTGATGTTCTCTTCATCCTTGATGGCAATTAGGATGTTGACACGTGATGTGTCGAGTGACGTGTATTCTTTTTCTAATCTTGGCTTACAATTCCTCTGTGGTCCGAACTTTTTTCGTTGTGAGATTTGATCGGAATTCCAAGCGTTATTCTTGCACTTGCCCCCCAATCGCTTGGATTGTTTTTTGTGTGCAATGATGACCTCGTTTCTAGAGATTTGATCTTCGACGCAATGGATGAGATCAACGTAAGAGCGCACCGTCTCCCACATCAGTGATTAATTAAAAGGTCCTATGTGGAGCCCTCCAAGTAAGACTCCTCTCAGTAACTATGGATCCACTCCAGGAATTTGGCGGGTTTCAGTGGAGAACCTGTGGAAGCATTCCTTTAGGGATTCCCCCTCACTCTGGCGAACTCCCGATAAGTGAGATGAATCTTTGATGATTTTTATATTTAGCTATGAACTGCTCTTCGAATAATCTGACAAGCTCATTGAAGGTGTTGATGGTACCCCCGAGAGAGAGTAGAATCATATGTGAGCTTGACTCTTGAAAGTCGTCGGAAACACTTGACAGAGAAGCACATTAGAAGCACAGTGAATGTGCGTGATGGTTTGATAGTGATCGACGTGTTCGTATGAGTCAGTTATCTCTTCATTGGCATTAATCTTTAGGAGTTTGAAACATGCCGAGATGGGGTGTCGAAGAACCACATCAGCCAAAGGAAAGGATTCTTGGAAGTTGCGGCGAGCAGTTAAGTGATCCATTTTATCCAGAGGGAACTCTTCTCAAACCAGGCATCATAACTCATCTCGAATGATATCAACAAAAGCGACAGGAAGGCGGGGCAGTGCCAGGTGAGTTGCTTGAGACAGATGAGTGAAACTTGTAATGTTGAGAAGATCTGTGTCTCATCTCGGCAGAGGAATGATTTCATCATTTGGAGAGAACCCAGTGAGTGAATCATTTTATGTTGAATGTTGAACTGGTGGTAAGTAAGTTCCATTGGGTTGCGGTTGTCGCTCCCTGCGTAGGAGATGAAGGATCTCATGTTGAGACTCCTCCATCTTACGTACTCATTCTTCTAGTGAATGACCAAAGGCACCTTCTTCAATAGGGTGATGCCTTATGGAGTAGGAGGATGCAGAGGATTGATGATCTTGGCTCCGCGACTGTCTTCTTGAATAATAGGTGTTGGAGCGAGATGCTCTGTTGTTGCCAATGTTATGCCTAGTGGCAATACAACAATTCCTACAAGTATTTTAGTGATGTGAATGCTCTAGTTCCCACAGACGGTGTCAAAATGATGTGTGCTAGAAAATTCACAGCGGCAGAGTAATGGATTATCGTCTTAGCGTTGTATGAGAATTCAACACACACTCAGATAAAAGAAAAAAATAGCCAGTAGTGACACCAGAAATTTTTACATGCAAAACTCGTAAAGGGAAAAAACCACTAGGCGTAGCCCAATTGAAGAAATCCACTATAAAGTGAATATTACATGTACTGTCTCTCGTCCCTCAAACAGTAAAGAGTTGAACACTCTTCAGAGTTACAATGTTGGTACACGAATAAACTTTTTGTAAGAAGTGGACGGCAACCTATAGCGATCAGTGGAGACGGGCAGGTGGTGGTCGGCGACGGCCAACAATGGTCACCGGCGGTCGACGGTGGTCGATGACGGTCGACGGTAGTCGACGACAGTTGTTAGTGGTCGATGGTGACTGGAGTGATGCTGAACTTCAGCTCCTCAAAACTTCAAGCTCTTCTTTAGGCTTCATGCTCTCCTACCCTTCATGAGAGGAGTGTGGCTTTATTTATAGTGTTCAAGTACAATTAATACGAGTATGAGACACTTTCATGGATGGTACGGAGCTTTCTTCAATCATACGACATTCAATGGACATTTGTGTACCTTAACAATGTCGGAATTGAGCAATCTTGGGCTCGTCGGATTCATCTTGTCAAAACGCTTGATTCGATTATGGGCTTGCTAGATTCGGAATTCGTTTGACCTTCTAAATATGTCCGAAAAATTTCCAAGTGTAGTTTAATGACTTGACCGGAGCTTGATTTAACTCGGATTGGACTAATTTTGATATCATTGGGTTCGTCTCATCGTGCCAGTCGGTTTGAATATAAGTTTACCAAGATTGGAGCTCTAGATGCTCTTAATTGAAGTTTGAATTTTTTTTGCGGAAAAGATCGCCTTGAGATACGTGTCGGGTGATGAAATTTTTTTGATGGCATATCGTGTTTTTTTTTTATGTTGATTGAGCTTATGCCAATAGGCTTATTCAACCTTGATAACACCTATAATGCTTTACTATTCTTTAAAATCGCACCGCTCATTTCCATTTCATATATTTTCATTGAGTTTGATAAATATAAGAAACTTTGTTTTTTTTTTCAAATTGTTCGGTAGAGAAATGAACACAAGTAAAAGAAAAAAAATTGATCCAGTTAAGGAATTAATTAGGATATGGCTCAATTTACAATTTTTCCACTAATCGATACATTTTTTGTTGGATCTAAATCCATTTGTAGAGATGCCTAAACCCTACTCATGGAATCCTAGGTAAGGATAAAGTAGAAGAAAATAGAGCTAGAAAGAGAAACATTGAGGGATTTTATTACTTCACTATAAAATATACAGTGTGAGATCTTGAATCATGATGCAACCTTTTAACCCCATATTATAGGATTTTGGTGTATTACAAGAGAGACTATATTTGAATCTAATGATTAAATACATAACATATCTTTTACAAATATGTTGAAATAGTGATCAGAATATACATAAATTGCTACCTTGATTGAGTATTTTGAAGTTCTTGCTGACTGGAGAAATTTATCTTTCTTGATAGACAGATTTCCTTCAAGCCCTTAGGTGAGTGCCTTATGGCAGGTCAATGTTCTTTGGACTGAGCTAGTGCCTTTGGGCAATTACCACCCGAACTTGGGTCTAAATTGTGGAAGCGTTCTTCTAAACTTAACTTATTTGAGCTGGGCTAGTGCGCCCCTCTAAGCTTGAGTCCTCTAAATTAGGTGAGCACTCTCTTGAGTTTGATGCTCTAAATCGGGCAAGTGAATTTGAGAGCATTTGTCTTTGTTTTCGGGGCTTTTTTTATTTGGTCTGCTCATTTTTACCCTGAACTGTATATTTGGGTGTCCATTCTGTTCTTCAACACTCATGTCTATTATTTGTGTTTTGTTTACTACTTTAACAATGAAGTTACTGTGACTTTCATTTACTATAGTGATTATGATCATCTATAAATATGAGTGGACTTTTTTCTTTCAAAGCTTATGTTTTTAACTTCCCTTTTGTTTGGTGGGGCCAACTTTGTTTGCTTATGATGGTTGAGTCTCCCCCACAAAATATATGAATTTTGCTAACCATGAGTTGCGTTGGAGTATTCTCCACAAGAAAAAATAGGCGTTGGGGCGAAGAAGTTGGTGAGGTGTGTGCCAGCAAGGCAGGGAAGAATTATAATCTTGAACTCTGTCAGTGACCCCTGACCAGATGTTTTATGACAATCCCACTTCTACCATTCCTGTTGAGAGTAGAAGTGTCGAACCTGTGGCTACGGTTCAGATAAATTCTATTTTATGAAAAGCATAAAACTACAATAAAGTAGAATATTTTAGTTTATGCAAAATTTTATTTTACTTATATGTGGGACTAGTGAGTTTCGGTCACTGTCGGAGAGAGCAGCAATGAGGTGCCTCTGCACGTAAAACCGGTCAGTTTATTTTAAAGAGTTTTATATTGACCACTTCAAGTGAACTGATGATACATTTGATTTTGAATGAACTTTTTGATTACTAAATAACAAAGTGAAAGGGCTCAACTATCATAAGTTTGGCCTCTAACTCCCACTGTTGAATAAATGATTTATAGCTGACGCTTGTTGAGGGCTCTTTTGATATTTTTTGTAGTGAGCTTTTTCTTCTTGATTTTTCAATGAATACAATTGGGGAAACTTCAATAAGGCATCCTGGATATGAGGGACTACATGTTGAGATTCTTGGAGAGACCTATTTGGCTGCGTTGGTGAGTGTGATTTTTGAGAGTGAATTATCCGCAATTCTTGCCTCTCGAGAACATTTACAGAAACTCGTGACTTAATCCTCCAACAGCTCCTAAAATTTGCTGTCTCTCCACATGCTAGAGAATCCAATGGCTGAAATTGCCAAATTGAGGCTCTCCTTGACTTCCATGTGGGAACTTATGTACTTAACTCGCTTATGACATTGTTAGTATTAAGGAAAGAAAGTGAATACTCACTCCTTTGGAGGAAGGGATATACTTTTCCACTACCCTTATATGAGTTTATTGTCTTCATCTAGTAAAAAATCCCAGATTTCATTGCCGAGTCCATAGCTATTTATAAGTTCATGGAGTTGAGTGGATTTTTGGTTAGAAATCAGTTCATTCTATAGTTATTGGTAAAGATTGAAGTTCTTTCTTCTAATTTACTAGATTTAGCTTATAATTTTTTTCCAGATTGCGAGTAAAGATAGGGTTGAGGTTGCTTTGGTAACTAGAAACTATAACTTATTGCTCGTACTTTAATTTTAATCTCTTATTGTGTTGGCAATATCAGGATTTTGTGATTTGTATGATGGTGTACTTAAATTTTATTTTGTTCTTCTCTTTACTCATGTTCATCACTTTTTATCTTTTTTGACATGCGAGTTGGCAATTGCAATTGTAATAATGAGGAGAGATTTGACCCAAATCTGGACATTTATGGTGGATGTGATATTTGCTTCAAAGTTTGCTTCCTCCTGCAATAAATACTCTTTAGCTCTATATTGATCCTATATACATTTTCTTTTTGTGAATCTCTCTTCACTCATGCATTCTTGACTTTCATTAGCACTCCCTCCAACTCATGATGCTATATTTGATGAAACGTGTAAAAGCATTTTAAGAGGGCGTGCGCTCACATTGTTCAATTGTTACTTTGCTATTTGCTATATTGTGCATAAGAATTACTATTTTAAGGATAAAAATTTCCAAGTGTATTCTACGTGGGAAGACAAGTTCCCCAACATCTTTTATGATGATGAGTTGTGCTTCTACATGGATTAGTTTCAACTTAGCTTGTGATTACCTTTATGCAGGAGATCATAGTGATACTAAATTTCTATGAGCTCAAGGTTCCTACACAATAAGAGTTTAATTGCATCGATTTCTTATATGAGAAAGGAAGCATCTAGTGAAGCATGACCTTCTTTCACGACCTCTTTGTTGTGAAGCCTTTAATGATGGATAATTCCAGATTTGCTTCTTTCACGTGCATAAATGGGTTGGAGAATAATGTCATGTTTTCAAAGGAGAAGTATTATTTGTGAGGTTGGGGATTGGTTTGTTGGTGTTGATGAGATTTGTCCCCTTCCCAAAGAAAAGATTGAAGCCCTCACCTTAGGCATGGATGAGTACGCCACTTATCTTAGCCTTAAGGGGTTGGCACTGTAATGCCTTGGTTTTAATTCAGATTTTAATCCCTGATAACGTTAACGTTGCACTTTGATGCTAGCTTTTAAGAGGAGTTAAGGAAGAAAGCGTCTGGAAGAGAGTACATCGTTTTCGAATGGATTCGAAAAAGCAAACCTCTTTAGTGAAACGAGAATTAGAGACTATGAGCGGTGAGCAGATGGAGATTGGAGAGAGTGTTGAAGCCTCAAGCGCGTGGATAACAACCACACACATGAGCTAAAGCAGGGAGAAAGCGCAAGCAGCGATTGAGTGGAACAATATGGTTGCTCCAACAGGTCGATCGATCGTGAGCAGGAGCAACAACACAAGGCTTGGATTGCAATCTTTTTGTGCCCTGTCGGCCGTTTTAATTTTCTAATTTTGGTTTTGGAAAAGAGATAATTTTGTAAATATGAAAATAGTTTAAATATAAACATGTGATTTTGATTTTTGAAAGTAATATTTTTAATTTTTGAAAAGAGATGAGACCAAATGAGTCTCACATATTGGATAATTTGGATGACTGAGCGCAATACCACAAGTAACATATTTATCTCGAAGAATAAACATAACACTTATAGTAGACTCAATCACCTAAACTAAAGAATTTGTGATATCCGTTTGGTCTGCGAAATTTTTTTATATGAGACCAACAAGTTCCCCTACCTAATATAAGGATTAGATTATTTTATCTGGGTTCCAAGTTCCCCATAGAGACAAACCCCTATAGTTCATTATATCTCAAATGACCGGGATCACTTAAGAAAACTCTCGATTAAGATCGGTGGTTCTGCTTTTAAGATTTTAAAGTTTAAGTTTCCACGATTGGACATGGGAAAATCAAATGGGAGTGGCTCAAACATGAACATTTATTTTAAGGAATCCAAAGGAATAAAGAGTAGGCGATATCACAGATCCAGGGAAAACCCTGGTGATTTTCCAACTATCCTATTGTTTGGCTTTATGTCTTTGAAATAATGTTATTTAATGTTTAATCCTGTAATTTATTTAGAATTTAGGACTTATGTTCGCACGATATCTGATCGTGCAAATAACCTAAAAAGATAAGATGATTTACACTGTATCGTACAATAACATCGGAATCTTAAAGTGTTAGGACTTATAATTGCACAACAGGGTTGTGCAAAAGCCTAAATGTGATATGTGAGGGTTTATGCTGTGCTAGGCAAACTACTTCGAAATTCTATGAGTTATTATTTAAACTAAGGAAAATACTTAGTGATATGAATTTGTTTTGATGTTGTAAATCCATCTCGAAATTGTTCCTCGTTGTGCTGTCCACGGTGTTCGCTCCGAGCTCCCTGTCGTAGCACCTTCGGATTCGATCTTAATTTTAAAGGTATATGCAATTGTTTAGTCAACGCTCTGCTGTCGGGTACCTCCTATAAAACCAACTACTGGCCTCCTATTTTAAGGTATAGTGTGTATAAGAACAATAAAATATGCAGTATAAAAGAAAAGAACAATAGAATGCATAATAAAGAAGAAGAACAATACAGTATGTTGTGATGTAAATCCAACCTGTATATCTGGAAGGTTTGCTGCTCCTTTAAGCGAGCTAGTATTTACTCTATAAATAAAAGAAATATTGCCTGAAAAACTCGAGAAAATCGACAAATGACTCACGACGGAAAACTCGGGAAAAATCAAGAAATGACAATTCCAAGAAAATTATCAAAATCTCGGGAAGATCCCGAAAAAAACGGTCACGAGTGTTTTCCCAAAAAATTCCAATAAAACATATGAAAATTCCAAAAAGGGGGGACCTCAAGCACTCGAGTTGGGGCTAGACACAAATATAATATATTTGTACTCGAGGGACGTCGAATGCTACTATCGGTCACCCGGATGTATAGAAATCGTCACTTAATTAGAAGGGTGTCCTACTAAACCTAACTTAGGAGGGTACTCCTTAACCCGATACTGGTAACCAACAAGTGGACAACTAAGTTGTAACACATTTAAAATTTATATTTTAGCACGCACATAGATTTCAGACATACAAAAAGGAAGTTGTATCAATTTTGTAGTGAAAATATTTTTATAAATATTGTATCTGTTTTTATCATGTTTTTGAAAAGTATAGTTGTCCACGAGTTGATCACGCCGTCGGACGTAGGACCGCCAACAACCTAAGAAGGTAGGGGTCCTCCTGTAGTATTTTTCTTCTTCTCTGCCAAAGCGTCAGGGGGAGTTGCGTTTCCAGCCGATCATTTCTCCTACAGGTATTTTTTTCTTCCCTGCCCAAGCACCAGGGGGAGCTGCGTTTTCAACTGGCTATTTCTCCTGCAATATTTTATTCTTCTCTAGCCCAAGCGTCAGGGGAGCTCTGTTTCCAACCGCCCTTTCTTCTGTTGTTTTCTCTGTCAGCAGAATTTACTGGGTGTGATTTACATGTTTTTTTTTTCTGCAGCCAACGACAACCGCGGTCAACTAAAAGTCAGTTTTTCTGTAGGTTGTCTCTTTTCTTGCAAAACTCAAAATTTAGCCAAGCCTGAATCTCTCTTCTACGTTGAAACATATGACAGACAAAACTCAAAATTCAACCAAAGATGAATCCAGCAAATTCAATCAAGTCTGAATCTCTCTTTCACGCCGAAATATATGACAGACAAAACTCAAAATTCAGTTAAGCTGAATCTAACAAATTCGATAATCCAAATGACCAAATTTTCTGCACTACTCAACATGTTAGAAATTATTAACATACATTCCAAACTTGAGGGGGAGTGTTAAGAATTATAATAGGACATAATTTATTCCTATAAGAATTTATGAGGAATAAATTATTTCATTAATGTAAGGAGATATTTTTTTCCTATTTTATATTTATTTCATTCGATTATGATTTATTTGTTTTCCTATTTTATGTTATTTTTTATATCTCCTAATAATTAATATGAATTAATTATTGGAGATATCAGGTGTATATTTTTTCTTTCATATCATTTTTTTTTCATATTATAGTATTCTTGTAATGGTTATTTATAATTCTATTCATATCAATGAAATAATTAAGTATTCCACTTTATTTCGTATTATTCTGAATTTCAATAGTATCGTCTATGTTCCTCGCACCAATTGCTAGCATCATTTAAGTGGGAGCTTTTTTCGGATAGGAGTCATCGTCAAGCAAGTTAGTGCTCCATAAGGGTGACAACACTATAGATTTAAGCCAGAGTAGGTGACATTGTCGAGTAAGCTAGGGCTTCAACTAAGGCAAGGGAGGCCTTCTCATGCAGTTTCCTATAAGTTTCAAAGCACCAATTTAGACAAGGATGCTTTGGATATAATTGACCTAAATGATAGAATGGCTGTCTTTTTATGACGGCTCTGAAGAGTTGAAAGGTAGTTCTTGAACCCTCGATAAATTAGACCTAAGAGCTCTCACTATCTTCAAGATGACTCCTAGTAAGTGAGATGTAAAATGCTGTTAGGAATAATTCATCAAGGTGAATTCTTGAGAATGAGGGGCATTTTCTATAAGTTGAGGAGTTGTACTTGCCAAGAAGGGTGAGTTCGTGGTATGAGTTGCCGGCAGAGGAGTGTGCCAACCCTCGGGCCAATTAGATAAGCTGCCAAGAAGAGGTAACTTTTTGAGATGAATTGTCGAGACAATAGTTTCTTAGGGCAAATATTTGAGAGGTTATTAGGAAAGATATGGTTGTCAGAAGAAACTGTTGAGAAAGATCAACTTCTCGAGAGGATGTTGGCTAATGGCAGACCAACATAGGTTGTCTAGAGAGGAAACTATCCAGGATCAGCTTCCGAGACACTAGTTTCTTGGGACATTTCAACAAGAGGATGCTAAGGAAGATATGAATCTTGGGACATTGATTGGATGGGATTTAGAAGATAAGGGTTCAACAATAAGAGAGATCACACTAATTTTGGTGCTGAGTATATTGGGGGAATGGAAAGGTGGTGACAAGAAGTTCGGGAAGATACTAATTAGATACCTCAGGTTGGAACGAGAGAGTTTGAAGCCAGAGGAACGCCCAAAGTTTGCCTAAGGAGAATCCTAAGGCTAGGTTGCCCTAGGCATAATTCAATTCATTAGATCTTGTGGTGCTGTAAGAAAGATCAATAAATGAATTTCCAACATATGTAATATATTTTATAGAGTACATTGTCTGTGTTACCGGCATGTGTAGAATAATGCATAACCATGGTTGGGAATGATTTAGGAAGAGGTCTTGCAACATCCTGTAGGCAATGTTGGATGCAGCTGTGAAGTTAAGTAATTGGTACTTAGGCAATGTGGGTGGTTAAGTTCCAAGTACTCTAGACCCCTTTGGGATATGTTGTTGTTAAGAAAGTTTTCTCTGGGATAGGATGGTTATCTAGTAACCTCGTACTCTATGGGATTGAAAAGGTATCAAGTTCCCATTAACCCATACTACAGCCAAAATTATATGTATATGAACATATATATATATGATAACAATCTTTATTTTTCCTTGCATGTTGATAGTTAGATGTAATATTAATAACTCAACCATGGAATGTTTTGAGTACTGAAATGCCCATTGACACTAATCAACATTCCCCAGCATAATTTGTTAAGTTTGAAATTACTAAATTGAATGAAAATTTTCAAATAGAAACATCAAATTTAATNGAATGATTTAGGAAGAGGTCTTGCAACATCCTGTAGGCAATGTTGGATGCAGCTGTGAAGTTAAGTAATTGGCACTTAGGCAATGTGGGTGGTTAAGTTCCAAGTACTCTAGACCCCTTTGGGATCTGTTGTTGTTAAGAAAGTTTTCTCTGGGATAGGATTGTTTCTAGTAACCTTTTACTCTATGGGATTGAAAAGGTATCAAGTAACCCATTAACCAATACTACAGCCAAAATTATATGTATATGAACATATATATATGATAACAATCTTTATTTTTCCTTGCATGTTGATAGTTAGATGTAATATTAATAACTCAACCATGGAATGTTTTGAGTACTGAAATGCCCATTGACACTAATCAACATTCCCCAGCATAATTTGTTAAGTTTGAAATTACTAAATTGAATGAAAATTTTCAAATAGAAACATCAAAGAAATTATACATCCATATGGTAGGGCTTGACAATGAAAACGATTAATATTTTTAAAATATTATTAAACTGTTTAGCGTTTTTTACTGCTGATGCTTTTGCTGGTCGAAGCCATTTGTTCTATTTTTCCCTTGCTTTTATTTTATGTATTTAACCAGCCACTCAAACTTGAGTGCAAACGGACCTCAAAAGCTTGGCCACTCAAATCGGTATTCTGATTTTTGAGCGTTCATCAAAATGGCGTTCTAATTTTGGGGTATATAATTTTCTGAAGATGAAAAAAATACGTCTAGTTGTTGGCTGCTATAGTGTTCAAGAAGAAAAATAAAATTCCATTATTTTTCTCTGCCGTAAAATTGGTATTTTGATTTTTTTTTTCTTTTAATGGTTTGCATAAATAAAGCCTTCAGCTATTGTCCATTGTTTTGCTAAATCTCATTGAAAACCTTATAGAATAAGAAATTTTATTTCATATATTCCATTATTTTAAAGCACGTGCGCTCTTTATTCTCATATATGCAGGAGACAGGTCNAAATGGCGTTCTAATTTTGGGGTATATAATTTTCTGAAGATGAAAAAAATACGTCTAGTTGTTGGCTGCTATCGTGTTCAAGAAGAAAAATAAAATTCCATTATTTTTCTCTACCGTAAAATTGGTATTTTGATTTTTTTTTTCTTTTAATGGTTTGCATAAATAAAGCCTTCAGCTATTGTCCATTGTTTTGCTAAATCTCATTGAAAACCTTATAGAATAAGAAATTTTATTTCATATATTCATTATTTTAAAGCACGTGCGCTCTTTATTCTCATATATGCAGGAGACAGGTTCTAGCTAACAGTGGAATCGCTTCCATTTTTTTAGTTATATTGGCTACATTGGCTAGTGGACAAGATCGGTGTCTGGACAGTAATGAATCCAAGATTATAACAGGTCTTATTGGTGGTATCCTTGGCCACTATGCCTGTTGCAATGGCGATACATGGTCTTCAGAACTTGGAATACTAAGCATTTCGCAACCCCGGCTAATCACAACTTTCAAGGTGCAATTTCTGTTGATACTGTTCATAGTTTGTAAATTGTCATTTAGTCATTTTTTGAACCATTTGATGTAAGTTTCCATGAATCACTAATGAATGAAAATAATGTGCTTCCGTTGTTAGCAGCTATACTCTTCAAAATTTCTGAATACAAGATGTAGAACTCCATATTGCACTTTTCCTAAAGCTTTCCATGACGAGCTTAAATGCCACCCCATGAAATGATGCCATCAAGTGAAATTTATGATGACATTATGTGCATTTATTGATTTTGTTATCATTAAGTACCTTAATCGCATGAAGAAGTAAAATTTCCTCTGGATTATGGTCATCATCATATCAGAATATAATCTCCAACTTCCTATATTATTTGTTATTTTCTCTAACAGTTCAATCATTTTAGTCTTTTCCTATCTTTATCATTCTTAATTCATGCATAAAATAGAATAAAAAAGCTGGCTTTATGTATTGCTGATGCTGATCTAATCTTTGCATTTTTTTCAACTTTGATTTGAGCTCATTTAGATCATGAAGAAAAATTAGAGAATTGGTTAGTTTATTCCATCATTTGTGCAAATTTTATAGAATCCTATTAAAGCTTCTAATAGGAAATATATAATACTAGAGATTAAAAAATAGCTATAGAATTAATTATAATTAATAATGCAACTGACATGTATTGGTGTGGCAGTAATATATATCAAATGCATCAATGATATGGTGATGAAAAATGAGAGAGAGAAAGAGAGAGATAGAGGGCTACGGGCCTCCAAGGAGAGAGTTAGCGGGCTGGGAGATTTCCTACTAAGGTGTTGGAGGAAGCAAACAACTATGTGCAAGAGCTAGATAAGTAGGCTGTAGGGAGGATTCCACGGTAGATTTTATGCATATTTTTTACAATTCCCTTCAAGTGTATGAATGGATGTTATCCATTCAAAGTTTGTTTGCTAATTTTTGAAATATTGCCCCTGATAATTTTTTGGTGAGACTTATCATGTGTAGCTCTTTTTGTTTAATGATTTTTTTTTTTTGCAAAATGTCCATCAGCTGAACAAAGTTAGGTGCAATGTTGATGATTGATTTGTTATCATAATAGAGTTTATATGATCTTTTCTTTAAACCGTTAAATATTCCACGATAAATTTTAGCAATACAAATTCATAAATTCCCATTACCATAGTTTTAAATTTGGCTTCTATGTTAGATCTTGCTGCTACATTTTATATATTTCTTCTCAAAGTTATATAAGATTTTCTATTTAGAATATGCAATATCTTGGAGTAGATCTTCTATCAACCATAAAACTTGCATGATTGGCATCCACACAAGCTTCAAGTGCCAGATCCTCATTTTTTTTAAATAAAATTGCTTTTTTTGGTTTTTTTTCTTGGATATTGTAAAATTAGATTCATCGCCTTAAGGTGCAAACCTTCAGAATTTTGCATTAATTGGCTTGCCAAACTCTTAGCGTAGATATTGTTAGGTTATATATAAGTGGATAATTTTTCCCACTAGTCTATGATGTTAAGTTTTTTATTTTTAACCACGTGTCTGCTAGCAAGTCTTCAAGTTTATGATTAAATTTTAAGTGGCTTTTGAAATTCCTACATCCTAACTTATTCCTCTTTTTCAACGGATTTGTTATATATTTCTGTTATAATGTGATGATATCATGATTTTATGTTGAGATTGTTCAACTTCAATGGAAAATACATTAGCTGCATAATTCTTTGTTTGTAAAATTATAGAGTAAGCTTTTCTTTATTTTCCATTCCTTTCAAGTTACTACTTGTCATTATAATATCATTGTTGAGAAAAATTCCAACTAGTTCTTGATAAATAAACAAGAAATAAAAATTCACACTTTTGAGCCTCTCTTTCAGATGAACTTCGGCTCAAAATTCTTTCATTGGACGCAACCCTTCATTTTTTTTTTGTTATGAACACAACATTGCAATGTGCGTCAGCATACCAACATAAATTACTTGCATAGATGAAGAATTTCCATGTGGCTGCAGGTTAAAAGAGGTGTGGTAGGGGAGAATATAACAAATCCCTTTCTATTTTATTATGGCGTGTCCACAATTTAACCCTCCATTGATGAAGTGATTATTTTGGTATCACTATATAGAATGGCATGGGAAATAGTGGTGGGTATGAAAAAATGATGCTAGGTTAACCCAAACCACAATAGAAAATACAAATATCATTACCAAAAATAAATATGTGGTTACAATCAACACACTTGTAAGGGAAAATACAACAACACGACAAGCGAAAATCTGAAATAACAATAAACACGGCACAAATAGTCATGCAATTATCAATTGTCGTATGAGACCGGTGAATTTCGGCATATCTGGCCCAGTTTCCTTTTGCTTCAAGAGTAGTAAAGGAGCTATTTCTTATCTAATTTCAACAATTAAGGCTTATAAGTTGATTTACCATGGGTGTACGGGCTATTTAACTCATGTGATAAATTTCGAGAAATCCAGCGTTACCTTAGATAGTGCCCAGTGCTTCGAGAATTTGCGGATGTATTTCATGAAGTTTTGTCTGACTTATCACCAGATCATGAGATCGAATTTACCATAGACTTACTTCTGGGAACCACCCCAATTTCTAAAGCACCATATGGCCACCGTAAAACTCCAAGTGCTCAAAATCCAGTTGTAAAGAATTGCTTGATAAAGGATTCTTCCGACATAGTGTTTCATCTTGGGAAGCATATGTTCTGTTTGTGAAGAAGAAGGATGGAAGCATGCGGTTGTGCATCGACTACAGAGAGTTGAATAAGGTGACCGTGAAGAACAAGTACCCACTTCCACGTATAAATGATTTGTTAGATCAACTACAAGGTTCTTCTTTGTTATCCAAGATCGACCTACGATCAGACTAGCATTAGTTGAAGAACAAGGAAGAAGATGTTTCAAAGACTGCTTTCTTATCTCAATACGGGCATTATGAATTTTTCGTGATGTCATTTGGTTTGACTAGTGTCCCTGCTGCCTTTATGAATTCATGAACATAATTTTTAAGCCTTACTTGGATCGATTCGTTATTGTCTTCATCGATGATATTTCGATCTACTCCAAGAATGAAGAGGAGCCTTAGAGTAGCACTGAATACTCTTCAAGAGAATAAACCTTATGTCAAATTCTTTAAGTGTTAATTTTAGTTTCGAGAAGTGACATTTTTGGGACACATTATTAGTGGAGTTGGAATTTCTATGAATCCTGCTAAGATTAAGGCAACAATGTATTGACTGATGCCAAACACTGTCATCGAAATTCATAATTTCCTTGGATTAGATGGATACTATTGGAGATTTGTTGAAAGTTTCTCTTGTTGCTGCACCTTGGTCATGTTGGCTCAGAAGGCTGTTAAGTTTGAATGGTCTGATGTTGTAGAGTTTCCAAAAACTCAAAGAGTTTTTTGATAACATCCCCAATTCTCACCATTCCCTTTGGCATAGATGGATTTCATATATATTGTGATGCTTCACATTAAGGATTGGGATGTGTTCTAATGTAGCATGGCAATGTTGCAGCTTGTGCCTCAAGGCAAGTCAAGGTGTATGAAAGGAATTATCCTACCCACGATTTGGAACTAGCTGCAATTATTTTTGCACTAAAAATTTGGAAGCACTACATTTACGGTTTTCGTTGTGAAGTCTTTACCGATCATAAAAGCTTGAAGTATACTTCACCTGAAAGGAGTTGAATTTGTGACAAAGACGATTGCTCGAGTTGATGCAGGATTATGATTTGGAGATTTCGTATCACCCTGGTAAGGTGAACATATTTGTAGATGCTTTAGGCAGAAGGCTTCTATGTATGCAGCTTACATGGTCGCTCAAGAGCATGAGTTAGCACAAGAGATGGAGCGACTTCAGCTCGAGATATTACCGACATGGGCTACTTGTAGGATGTATCAATTGTCAATTCAACCTTCACTTGTGGACTGTGTTCGTGCAGCTTAGATGATGGATGCAAACTTAGTACAACTTAGAGAGCAAATAAAGAACATATCGAAGCCCGAGTTTAGTATCGATCAGGATGACACTTTGAAATTTCAGGATCGACTGTGTGTTCCAGATCAGGATGAACTTCGACCGTGAGGCACATTCTACTCCATATTTTGTTCATCCGAGAAGTAGTAATATGCATTAGGATCTTAAGAAGTTATTTTTGTGGTCGGATATAAAAGCCGCTGAGCCGAGTTCGTAGCTAAGTGTTTGATCTGTCAAATGGCTAAGGCGGAACATTAGAGATCTGGTGGTCTATCCCCTTCCCATTCTAGAATGGAAATGGGAGGAGATTTCAATGGACTCTGTAGTTGGATTACCAAGATCGAAGCAAGGACATGATGTTATTTGGGTTGTTGTTAATAGACTAAGTCAACCACTTTTACCTATCAAACAGTTTAGTGGATAAATTAGTCAAGATTTACATAAACAACATTGTTCGACTTCATGGAATTCCAACCGTCATTATGGAAACAAGTGCAAGAAGCCACGGGCATGAGATTAGACTTCAACATTGCTTTTCATCCTCAGATAGATGAACAGTCGGAGCATACCATTAAGACCTAAGAGCTTGCATTTTGGACTTCGGAGGTAGTTGGGAAGATTATTTTCCATTGGTAGAATTTGCTTATAACAATAGCTTTCGGGTTAGTATCGACGTCACCATACGAAGCACTTTTTGGCAGAAAGTGTAGATCCTCATTGTGTTGGTTCGAGGTTGGTGAGAGACGAATATTTGGACCACAACTAGTTGATCAAGCTACTGAGATGGTTCGTCAGATTCGAGATCGACTACGTGAGACCTATGATCTTTAGAAGTACTTTGACCCAAAGCACCGAGAGATTGAATTCAAAGTTGGAGATCGCGTCTTTCTGAAAGTTTCACCTATGAGCGGAGTTACACGATTTGGCCATACTAGAAAGCTTCAACCTCATTTTATTGGTCCTTTTGAGACAATCAAGATAGTCGGTACAATTTCATATAGTTTGGCTCTTCCTTCAATACTTACGGGAGAACACATTGTCTTCCATGTCTCTCTACTTCGGCTTTATGTGCATGTTGATTCTCATATTATTTGGTACGAGCCACTGGTGATTCGAGGAAACTTGAATTATGAAGAAATACCATATCGTATCGTCCCCTATTAATTCCTTTTGTTAGAGTGCTTTGAAAGAACCAGTTAGAACGTAAAGCAACTTGGAAGATGGAAGAAGAGATGATCGTGAAGTAATCGCAGTTGTTCCATAAGTAATGTATGAATTTGGGGACTAAATTCTTTTAAGAAGGGTAGTATGTAAGAACCGAATTTTTCTTACCGCAATTTTCTTCTTCCCTTTTCTACTGCTCGCGATCTTTACTTCACGGTCGCTAATTTCCTAAATTTTCGCACTTACCTTTTTCTTCGCGATCTTTCCTTCGCGGTTGTTGTTCCATAAGTACTGTATGAATTTGGGGACCAAATTCTTTTAAGAAAGGTAGTATGTAAGAACCGAATTTTTCTTACCGCAATTTTTTTCTTTCCTTTTCTACTGCTCTCAATCTTTCCTTCATGGTCGTTGATTTCCTAAATTTTTGCACTTTACTTTTCTTCGCGATCCTTCCTTAATGGTTGTTGTTCCATAAGTACTGTATGAATTTGGGGACCAAATTCTTTTAAGAAGGGTAGTATGTAAGAATCGAATTTTTCTTACCGCGATTTTTTTCTTTCTTTTTCTATTGCTCGCGATCTTTTCTTCACGGTTGCTGATTTCCTTAATTTTCGCACTTCTCTTTTTCTTATCCCGCTTGATATTTCCGCCTTCCCGATTTAATCGACCCCCACCGCCTCTCACAGTTATTTGAGGAGGCCAGGCGCGTGGGCTAGGACACTGATATCCTGCTTCCTCTCGTCCTTCTCCCTTTTCTCGCGATCTTCCACTCTCTTTGTTTGCTCGAAACCATCGCCTTTTTGACTGAACTCGTGCGATACAGTCACCGATATAACTTGCTAAGGAGGCAATGACACTATCGCGGCATAGAAAGACCCGAAACTCCCATTTTCTCCTTCTATCCTTTGCTCCTACCCGAAACCATCGAGGAAGGTTACCCCCATTTGTCTTTGCCTTCCTCCCTCGTGCACTCTTCAGCTTCTGTGGACCCTGTAAATCCTTTGCCAACAGGTTCTTAACCTGAGATTTAGGGCAAATCAAAGGAGAACCGAGAATTAAAGAGGGTTTCTTAACCTGAGATTTAGGGCAAATCAAAGGAGAACCGAGAATTAAAGAGGGTATGATTAAAATATATTTTTTGTGTTGTTTTTTCTGTTATAAAATTTATTTCGGAATTTAAACTAAAATAAAAGAATATATTATTTTAAATAGGTTAGTAGGTCAATGTTCATAATTCTTCTCTTTTAAAATATTATAGTAATAATATTTAATTAATAACAAATATAACGGTATTAATAACTATCGATTTGGTAGAACTAAATTTATATTTCATTATTTTTCTAATTTGTGTGGGATTGTTGGTCAAATTTGTAGAAGGGTCGCGATTGCCGTCTCGATGTAAGTAATCGTTGTTTGTAGGAGGATAAACTTACCCTTCCTAGTTAGGGGCATTAATCCTTTTTAACTATAGTAGATGCATAGATAGTCAGTCATGTCCTTGTTATTTCAACTTGTACTAAAGTGTTATTTGTTGTTCATGATGATACAACTAGCCTTCTTAAATAATTGCTGCAAAGTTCCTGCCTATTTATTTATATTAATCCTGGAGTATTTTGTTTTCTTTTTCTGCACTTGTATGAATTTGAATATGACATATCACGAGCCTACATGAATTGTTATAATTTTAACATGTTGTACCTGTGGAAATTATCTAACATGATTGTGTGTGATGATATGTAAGTCGGTAGAACTCCACCCTTTAGAATTTTGGCTAGCCGGGTCAACGGTCGTACAGAGTGACGACTCTACAAGAAATCGTCGGGTTTCTTTGAGTTGGTATTTGACCTTTAAAATTTTAGCGTGTCTATTAAAACTGACTATATAAATCTAAATGAAAAGCATAATAATAAGAAACGATGGAAAAATGATTGCATGTTTTTGTATGATATGCATATTTGATGTTTACCCTCATTTTTATTGGTCTTACAGTGTTACACATGCACTTAAGTGATTCTTCCTTTTTCATGTTGCATGTCCCATTTTTCTTGTGATTTATGATTTTAATATATAACTATTATTTACGGAGTTTGTCAAACTTATTCTTAATTTTTGCATAACAGGTTTCATTCAACCACCTGTTGAATCGTCTCCACAGGAGCTAGCTTTTTAGTTTTAGTTTCCCAATTTTGGGTATTTTCCTTAGTGTTTGTTTCCACCTATTGTATTTTTTATTTGTTTGGTCAGGTAGTTGTTTTATGTTATCATGTCTATTTTGATTTAGCTAGTTTTCTATTTTCAGTCCAATTATAATATTAAGTTTTTAGTATTGATAAAATTTACATTTCTTTTTATTTTTAATGCAATGCTTTCTTTGAAAATACAAAACAAGTTCAAATTGGTTCTTTATATCTTGCATTGTCGGGTTACCGCCTTCCGGACCTGGGTTGTGACAGTTCAAGCCTGCTAGGAAATAGGAGCAGGAGGCAATGCTGGCTTTGAAGAAGGGTGAATGGGAGAGGGGTAGCAGCTAGTCCCCTATGGTATGCTGGACATTCTTCATCTCGAGAGGCTCGTCGGAGGTCAAGCAGAAGGGTTGTAGCCTGAGCGTGAATGAAGAGAGGAGAAAAAAATAGGGAGAGGGAGAGGAAGCTTGCCGGCGTAAATGAGTTGAGAGAGTGAGGAGTTGTGGCTTTCTTCTTCGGGCAAGTGAATGAGGGGGAGAAGAGGCCAGGTTGTGCAGGAAGCAAGGTGACTAGAATGGGGGTTTGAAAAGAGGACTTGAAGGTGGTTTTTGGGTTTTTGTTCAAAGTGGAGAGTGACGAGAGAGATAAAAACTTGTGTTCCTTCCTATGAGCAAAGGGTAGAGATAGGATAGGAGGACCGCAATGCGATTAGGGTTTGCCTGCTTGAACCGTAAAGGATTGGGAGAGAAATTTTAATTAAAAGTTATTATTATTTAATGCATTTTTTATTTCCTCCCTTTTGATTAGCTGTTTGGGAGGTGAGGTATGGGAATGGAAGTGGATAGGCGGTGGGATTGGCTTCCCATGGAAGATATATTTCAAATAATTTTTTTAAATCACACTATTTTCTCAAAATTCATGTCGGTAATTTATGTATGAGACACAAATAATATGGGTATTGTTCCTAGCTAAACTCGATATTTTGGATGTATCAATGCGGTCTGTTTTGTGATCGGAGATTGTTTGAGCAAGTTTTGCTGTCGGTCGGATTGCTTGCTTGTTTCTTTCGATCACACAAAACCCCTTTTTAGGTAACTTCAATCCTTCAAACGCACTTACGTTATCCTTTTTGCGATCGGACCTCGTTCCGGATGACTTTCAGCTTGATCAATGTATTTCAACATTGATCACATTCATCTTGTGTCGCTTTCATCACAATAGATTGAGTTGATTTATGCAGTATGTATAGAGGTCAGCTTGGTCTTTACAAAACGATTTTTTAGCACCCTCTATTACTTCAAATTTTCTTTATTTATAAAGGCTGTGTTCCTAATAAAATGATGGTTTTGTGCCTATCCCGCCTTGGATTCTAAGACTTGGCCTTTCATGTTTGGAAAGTCAACTTCCAATCAAATCGCTAGGATGCGGAAGAGACATTCGACTTTGGATAATAGTTTTCCAGTCATTTGGCTTCCGGTATTCGACTTTCATTACTCATCATTGGATGCTCATTTTCCACTAATGTGGTTCCAAATGCTTTGTTTTGATCACTCAGCTTCGGGCACTCGGTCTTAGTTTGCTTCCTTCTTCAAGGTGGTTTCTGACGAGTGGTGAGCTCTGAACCTTTGGATTCGCAATAACATGGACTGCCCGATCATTGATGACCGGGATAGTCACTTTATGACTATACCTATGCTTATACTCACATATTATCAGTATTCATATATGTATGCCTTTTGATTTGATCTCCAACTAGCTCAATTTGTTCCAGGCTTAACTCAAAGCAAGTTTAT
>JXCR01124057.1:0-19711 GCA_002079205.1 Phalaenopsis hybrid cultivar | reverse complement strand
TATATATATATATATATATATATATATATATATATATATATATATATATATATGTGTGTGTATGCAATTCTTGTGAATTTTTTCGCTTTTTCTTTTATATGCAATTTTATTTAATTTCACTAGGGTAAGTAAATCATTTTTCATAAGCATTCCTATGATGTTCTATGCATGGAATGATCTCTTTATCATATGTATGGAAGTGGATGATGATGTTATGTCGTTTAATGATCGAATTATCAAACATATCCTATGATAGACACCAAATAAATAACATGCATGTTATTGAGTCCATCATGTTGAATCCCTGAATGTTCATGCAAGAGTAATGTTATAATTGATATGTTATACATGATGAGATAATATAAAGTTATTTTTATGAATTGGAGTTATATGATCATCACATTTTTAGTCGTATTTTCGGCCTATTTTGGCTTAATGCAGTTGTGTTTGGTGGGATGTATAAAAAGGGAGTATGTGCAAAGTCAAAAGATCACATGAAGATATGATGAAATCAACATCAATCAAACATCCACTATAACTTTGGTTGATTCAAATCTTCATTGATGTGATTGTACCACATTAATAACACCTTTTATAGGCATGTTTCAAAAGCCAACTTTATAAATACCTCATGACAATTTCTCTTTGTGGCATCTCTCTCAAACATCCCTATCATGTCCCTTGGCACTTGTAGGAATCTATCTCAATAGCCACAACAATGTATTTATTTCCATATAAAAGATTCTATACAACAAGAATCAAATTTGAAGGAAGCAGTAGGAAAGGGATCATGAAAGAACTCACATTGATGAACAAAAGAGACATTTGCGTGCATACCACCCAATTCATATGTATTTACATGTCCAATTCATATGTATTTACATGTCCAACAACTAAACTTTGGTTTTTTACATTTATACCACCCAAATCTTTCAAATCACATCAAAAGTACCATCATTTTAAAATTTAAAAAGCGAATTCCACTTTTTCATGCATAGATAAGGTGACATGTATGCAAAAATGAAAGTTCGGGTGTTAGATGTGTAAATACGTAGAAATCGAGTGCTATTCGTGAACTAGTAAGAGAGCAAAGTTGGTCGAGTAAAACCTTTTGTGAAACATTGACATCAACTATGCTGCTTAGATCACCAAATGTTTGCATCATCTCCATGGCTGCCTCAGTGGGTTTTTTTTTTGGTATTGTTCTCCACAAAATCAGGAAGCATTCGAAGCGAAATATTGGGCTCGTCGCCTATTTTTCTCCCATTTAAGTTTGTATCCTTCAACTAGCTTATCATCTTCATGTCTTTGTTGGAATGAAGAAGCTTTTAGGATATGACAAAGGCTAAAAAACTTATGAAAGAAGCTTCACTCTTATTTAATACCTTTACTTGGCTTGATAAAAACTCAAAGACTTCACCCCTATTTATATTAGTGACACCTCCTAAATTAATGGCTAGGATTGTGCCACCACATTTCCAATCGAATGGTTACAAATAATTCCACACCTACCACACCTACCACACCTACTACACAATAATTTCATACCTACCACATATTCTAGAATAAACTTATAGAAATTAAGCTTTATTTAAACAACTAAAACCAAGTTTATATTTCAACAGCCTTTCCAGTAGAAATTACTACCTATTCAGTGGCCAATCTTGCCTCCTAATAACATGAATGTATTAGTTATGAGCCAAAGTAGGTATTCCAAGGAATTAATAAAGACTCTTGGGATAATAATGCTGGTGATAATGTCCTGCGCCACTTAGAACAAAATTATGGAAAATCTAATTTTAGATTGGAAAAGAAAGGGAGATTTAGATACATACCAACTCAATTCGTATGTATTTACATATCTAACACCTAAACTTCAATCTTTACATGCATGATGCCACCTTATCTATGTATGAAAAGGTGTATTTATCTTTTTAAAAGTTAAAATGGAGGTATTTTTTATCTGATACTAAAGGTTTGGGTGGTATAAATGTAAAAAGGTAAAGTTTAGGTGTTCGATATGTAAATATATAAGATTTGCATGCTATGCATGTAAATGCCCCAATATATATATATTAGCAGATATATTAGCAGATGTATTAGCAGATGTACAACTATTAGGGCTGTCAAAACGGCTCGTTGTTGTTCACGAACAACTCGTGTTCGGCTCGTTAGAAGCTCANTTTATAATCAATTAAAATATTGATTAAGAAAATAGAATAAAAATTATTAAATTAAATTCAAATGATGTTGTATATAAATAATAATTTTTAAATCTTGCTCAAACCCTTATTATCTTATGGCTACCTCATTACGGTTGTTAAAATGACTCTTTGTTCGTGAACAGCTCGTGTTCAGCTCGTTAAGCAAACGTGCTTAACGAGCCGAACACGAACACACTTTTTGAGCTCGAAATATAAACGATCCAAACACGAGCTGAGCATGGCTTGCTCGTGTTCGGCTCGTTTACACCCCTAACAACTATCAATCCAAAAGCTTAAGCTAATAAATGCTCTACTCTTTTTTTCACTCTTGATATGGGGCTATTTTTCAGTCTTAAGCGTACCTCAGCACTGAAGTATAGATTAAATCATGAAAAAAACCTCTCTAGTCTCTATAATGTAAGGGCAAGACAATGTGCTTCAGCCATAACCTATGGTATGTATTGTCATGAACCTCATGTACAGGTAAAGGCATGGTAATAACTATCCATGCACATGAAAGCACATAATATAAAAGTGGTTTTGGATGTAACCTGAAGCCCACACAATATTAAAGATGGTAATTGTTAGCAAAAGATTTTTTTGTCAAAAATGTTTTTTTTTTTTTACGGTAAGTGGTCCATAATAAGGTACCATTCAGGCCTTTGTATGCATTCCCTTATCATAAACAAAGATTTCTTCTATTGAATCGTTGCAGAATTTTGTTCCCCTTACAATGTTATCAAAAAAGGGCTAGAAACCCTAGCTCCCACTCCTCCCCATCTTTCTCCATGTTCCCAGCCAGCAAGCCGCACATGACCACAACTAATCTCTCATGTGACATCAATCACTCGATTTACAACATTTCTTCCGCTCGCACTCCTTTGTTCATCCAAACCTACACACTAGTTGCTCGTTTGTTCATGCACGTGCAGCCCACTATATGAAACGCCTTTAATAGAATGAAGCCTAACTCTTAAATATTGAGACACCTTCTGGAGCAACAGTTGGCGTTTCAACAGAAACTCCAAAGTTAAACGTCGTGTGGGAGCACTCCTAGGATATGGGTGACCTCCTTGGAATTCATACCAATTGAACAAAATCATGAGGCCATAAGGCCAAAGAGGACAATATTTCGATAGGTGATAGTTCAGATCGGCTATTATAAATGATATTAGAGCATTACACCAGCCTAAAGATGGGAACTACAAAGTGCTAAGTCATGAGAGCCACCTCTTGAAATCTAGCTGTGACAAAGTGTTACCTAATGGGAGCAACCTCTTGAATATGTATAGGCCACCTCTAGAATCTTTTTCCCATAGATTTTGTAGTTGTTTCTTCTAATATGTCCAAGATTTTAAATTTTATTTTTTTTTCATATATGAAACATTGTTGGCTGCTCTCCATTCTTAACTAGACTTTTCTACACACTATCATTGTTGTTGGTCTCATTTTCGTGTGTGGGAAAATCCTATGTTTCTCTCCAAAAGGTTAATCCTCCAAAGGTTGTATATTTTTCAAAATTATCTACTAATATACTTAACAGCCATTCTCCAACAAAAAGGCAAAACTAATATAGAACATTTTATTCTTCTCACTATATCTCAAAATCTCAAACAAGATGATCGGTGAAACTGTTCTGTTTTACAGAGTTTACTACTTGAAAAACAAGTTCCGTTCTATCTCCACCACAACTTCATATTAGTGGCATTGTCATCATCCATCACCAAGACAACAAGCTTTTGTCACCATCTCCTCTCTATCCAAGCAAGAATTTATTGTTTGTGAGATCAATAAACATCAATCGTCTATTCCTTCCTCTATGTTAAGTCCTGGTAGTGCATCCTTTGAATTACATTCATTCTGACACAAGGGGTCCATGTTCAATTTTTACACATTTATGATTTAGATATTTTCTTACTTTTGTTAATAATCTTTCTCGAATTATATCAATTTATTCGCTAATTTAAATCTCAAGTTATATTTTTTCAACACCGTCTATTCATAAATAAAAGCTCACTTTTACAGTATGATTAAAATTCTTCATAGCAATAATACACTAAATATACATCTCAATTTTGATCATTTTGTGCTAAAAATAAAATTATTCAACAATATATCAGAGTAAAATGGGATTGTTGAATGCAATTCGTCTTTGGTTCAACAAAAATCCATTCTTTAATGTTCCATATGGGGAATGTTCATATAGAATAGTGGGTGATGCTATTGATTGTACGCTACAATATTAAATGAACTTTGTCTACCATTCTCGAAAATGACACCCCCTTCTCAATTCCCATCCAAGGCAGTCCCCTTTTCTCTTGAACTATGAACTTTTAATTGTGCATGCTCAATGTATTCCTTACATGGTAGTCACAGACTCTATCAGCCGGTGGTCGTGGTTAATATATATTTATTGGATAGTCTCATTCTCACAAATGTTATTGCTAATTTGACTCCACTGCTATACACATATAGACTTTAGCAAATGTTAAATTTTATGACTCATCGTCATATTCTTTGACTTTCTACGAACCCGACTCTCCGCCTATTCTTGTTCCCTCAAAATCATTTATACTTATATTGATATGCATATAATCGTGGACCACATGAGCCCGCATTTAGGAAACGGTGGGTCTGGTGTTACAATTGAGGGGGCAAATTACTCTCCTTTGTCCATTATTGCATTTTCATTTCTTAACTTCTTATCATGATGATTTGAATTTCCCTACAACTGCATGAGGGTTAATCAGAGTTGTATATGTTTGTTATTTGCTTGTATTAGTTTAAGAAAAATTAATAGAGTTTTTCCTCTAAAAAAGTTCTTTCAAAATTCCACATGGCGTTTAGAGCCCTGGGTCTTCCTGGGACAAATTCATTGGAAGATTTGCAACCGCCGATCACTTCTCCGATGGGAATCTGATAATTTCTCTCTGGTGAAAATCTTAGAACGAGTATTTGTTGGTTGGATTTTCTCTCTCCAGTGCAAATCCTAATCGAGCTTAGTAAATTTTATGTTGTTGATACCCTGTCATTTGATTTTCTCTGTGGTAGAGATCCTAGACCTACCACTACATCTCGTATATCTACGTCCTGCACGACAATATTCTCTCTAGCGGCAATATCTAAAATCGTGTGTCAGAGACGGACAACTTGTCTCTCCGATAGGAATCCTATGTCTATTGAAAAACAGTTTCTCTCTGGAGAAACTTCTTTCTGTCGGCAACTTGTCATAACCAAATACAACATGAAAGCTATTTTTGAACTTGAATCTAAGATGTTTAGTTCTGAAACATCTGAAATCTCTTACTACATGGCATTAATTTCCTTCAATAATCTTAATATATATTAATGTACATTTGTAATAAAAGAAAAGATGATAATCTCACCGAAGAAAATACTGCAAAAGAAATTACTAATCTTAAATATCGAACATGGAAGATTGAAGATTCTTTTGTTATGGCTTGTCAACTCCATGACCACAAAAAATAGGAGAAAACTTCCTCATGTACAAAATGGCAAAAGAAATATGGGATTTCGAAAGGTAAACCTATTCAAGTGTTGTCATCACCATTGAGTTTTTTGATGTTGAACTCGTTTACATGACCTACGACTGAGTGAGTTGAATGTTACTCAACCCATCAACACTCTCTTCAAATACTGGCTCCAACTAGATGAGTGTGACATATACACATGGGGGTGATCACAAGGTTATGCTTTTTATAAAATCATTGTTGAACAAAAGTGAGCCTTCAAGTTCCTTCTAAGACTCAATAAGGAACTACATGAAGTCAGAGGACGAATCATGAGAAGCAAACCTCTTCCCTCAATTCGGGAAGCTTTTGCTGAAATACAAAGGGGAGAGAGCAAAAAGAAACTCATGATGGCAGGTAATCCTACTACATCAAATGTTGACAAATCAGTTTTATACATTCACAAATTAACTTTGGACAACAAAGAGAAATAGATTGTGGTGTGAATATTGCAAGAAACTAGGTCATCTGATGAAGAAATGCTGGAAAATTTATGGAAAGCCTGAAGATTGGATGTACAACAAAGTCGAATATGATGGAAAAAAATCAAGCAAAGACAGCATCAAAAGAAGACAAGCCTCATGAATATAGTCCATTCAATAAGGATCAACTTGTAGCTCTCCAAAGGCTTCTATATAATATTTTGAGCATTCTACCATCCTTTTAGCACAACAAGATAGTCTTTCATCTACCACTGTTGCTCTCAGCATGAAGAATCAACCTTGAATAGTGGACTTCGAAACATTTGCAAACATCATGTTGTGGTTAGAATCTCTGATTTCTCCTTCTCATCTATGTAAGGAAGAGAGAGTGTAAAATTCAATTCAATTTGTGTTTTGTGTTTCAAAACCTAACTGCAATTTACTGTCTATTTATCAACTTACTCGTGACTTGAATCGTGTTACTAAATTCTACCATGATTTGTGTGAATTTTAAGCGATGAGCTCAGGGAGGTGATTGGCAGTACTGATATGTATCAGGAATTTTATATGCTTACTAGAACTCCCACTTCAAAAGGACAATCCCAACATTCACAATGCCCGAGTCAAGTATTGCATCTGAGTCTGTTCTCAGGTGATTTGATTTATGTTATGATATTTTCATCTTGGGTATCCTAATTTCTATTATATTGAAAAATTATATCTTTATTTGTTTATCAACCAAAAAAACATAATTTTTATCAGTATGAAACTTGCTAACTTGCTAAACATAGTTGACAGGTGCACCTAAACATAAAAAACAAACACATCCCTTATCAATGGTTCATAGTGATATATAGGGGTCCTCAAAAATAAAAAATACAAATCGGATTAGGTTGTTTGACACCTTCATTGATAATCACACCATAACCACTTAGAGCATTCTCATGCAGGAAATTTCAAAAACTACCAGTATATTTGAAACCATTCACAACATGATTCTCACCTTAGAGCAAAATTCAAATTCTCAAAATCAATAATACAAAAAACTACTACAACTCCACTCTTGAACTTTATCTATCTAAAAATGACATCATTTATATAAATTCATATATTTACATACCCCAACAAAATGGTATGGCTAAGATAAAGCACAAACATCTCTTCGAGGTAGCACGTTTAATTCTATTCACTAACAATGTAACCAAACACTTTTGAGAGAACTTATCTCATAAATAGGATGTTTAGCAGAGTGCTGACTTTAACAAACCTCCCAACACCCTTATAAAATCCTACCCCCACATTCATTCATTCACCTCTAACTTATCAATAAAAAAATTTTATTGCATCACTTTTGTTTATCTACATCAACCATATTAGACCAAACTTGATCCCAGGTCAATCAAATGCATTTTGGTAGGCTAAACTTCAAACAAAAAGATGTATAAATGCTTTTATCTAGAAACACAAAAATTTTACAATTCCATCGATATCACCTTTAAAAACCAACCATATTACCCCAAATCTAACATTCAAGGGGAGAGTTGGAGAGAATATCATATTTGAGGTACCATTCAAGAACCTCAAGCTCAACTCTTTTATATTGCTGATGAACCCACTATTGTCCCCACTATCACAAATCAACATGAAAATGAAACTACTACGCTAAATCCTCCCACAGGTCCCACTAAGAACCAAAAACTCTGTGTGTACACCATAAAAAAAAAACCTTAGTAAGCATGTAAGCAACATTATGCAAAATCCAGAATGCGAATCACTAGAACTAACTCCACACACCTCAAGTAGTCATATAGAGGTTGAATCAAAAAATCAAGAAAACCAAGAGGAAAAAAGAGCACAATAATACGCAAAACACCCAATAGAAAAATTTATGAACTATGAAAAATTCCTCCTACAAATATTTTATTCAAAAATTGGATAATATGCAGGTCCCAAATTCCATCCTAGAGGCCTTTATATATTCCCGCTTCGAAAAAGATTATGAAAGAAAAGATTCTTGCCTTTGACAAAAATGGTATATGGATCATAACAACTCTGTCGCCTGGGAAAAGAACTATTTGGTGCAAATGGGTTGTCAGTGCAAAATAAAATGCTGATGGGAGCATAAGAAGGTTCAACGCTAAACTTGTAGAAAAAGAGTTCTCTCAATCCTATGGAATCGACTTCCAAGAGACATTTGCACCAGTGGTGAAACTCAACACAGTAAGAGTATTATTGTCATTGGATGTCAACCAGGATTGGCCTTTACACCAGCTAAACATTAAAAATACATGTCTTAAAAAATTTAAGTAATTTCTCGATAGACAACATTTTAACTGAGACTATATATCCCACAATTTAAGTAATTGAAACAAAAAACTCTAGATTACCTTATTAACAATTAGGAATTAAAAAAAACAAAAACAAAAAAAGAAATGGAAAAATTGGATAAGTCTAGCGACATTAATTGTCGTAGTAGTAGTTGACAACACATGAAGCTCAACCAACAAAAATCGACAAAACTAAAGCATTAAACGAATCGAAGATTTACGAACGACTTAATTCCTTTGTGTTTACATATCTATCTAACACCTAAACTTCACCTTTTACATATATGCCACCTTACCTACTCATAAAAAGGTGTATTTCACTTTTTAAAAAATTAAAATAGTGATATTTTTAATGTGATGTGAAAGATTTGGGTGGGAAAAATGTAAAAAGTAAAGTTTAGGTATGTAGATACATATAGGGGTGTAAACGAGCCAAACACAAGCGAGCCAAGTTCAGCTCGTGTTCGGCTCGTTTATATTTCGAGCTCAAAAAGTGTGTTCGTGTTCGGCTCGTTTGCTTAACGAGCCGAACACGAGCTGTTCACGAACAAAGAGTCATTTTAACAACCGTAATGATGTAGCCATAAGACAATAAAGGTTTGAGCAAGATTTAAAAATTATTATTTACATTACAACATTATTTGAAACTAATTTAAAATTGTTATCCTAAGATTTAAAAATTATTATTTATAGTAAAACATCATTTGAATCTAATTTAATAATTTTTATTCTATTTTTTTAATCAATATTTTAATTGATTATAAATCTTTGTAGCCTTGTAGTCAATTAGATTTTTTTTAAATATTCCTTTATATAAATATGGTGAGTAGTATTTCGAGCCAAAACGAGCCAAACACATCTTAGTTCTTGTTTGGCTCGTTAACTTATCGAACGAAATTAACGAGGCCAACACGAGCTTCTTAACGAGCCCAACACGAGCTGTTCGCGAACAACGAGCCGTTTTGACAGCCCTAGATACATAAGAATTGGGTTGTAAGCATGTCAAAGAATATAATTTATACCTTTACTCCTCCAACAAGGATATTTAATGATGGGTTCACAATGAGATTCTCAATTGTCACCCCCAACGCTTCAAGTTTTGTCCCAATTTCATCAGTTACGATTACTTGAGGCATGTGATTTTCAACGTCCTCAATCAACACCTACTTAAACTGGAAAATTGCAAAACAGTCACTATATTTTAACCATATAATCAAAGCAGGAATAAATAATATTCCATTTCCTGTTAGCAATGAATCTACATTAAGACTTGAAGTGGTGATATTACAGTTTGAGAGAAGAACAATATGATTGAGGATTTTAGGATTTGATTCATGAGTGCAAATTCAACTGGACATTAAAGTTTACAATTTAAAGAAACTCAACTAAGGGTCTGTTTGGGGCAGCTACAGCTTATTGAATAATCTGTTGATAAGCTGATTAAAAATAATTTGTTAATAAGTTTAGGTGCGGTGACTATTACAAATTTTTATTTTTTTGAAAAAGTCAGATCGCTACTAAAAAGCTGTCACCGCATCTAGATAGGTGCGGTGTGAAAACACTGTTTTCAGCGTTTTCAAAACGCATAAGCTGCCAAAACGCAGTTTACCCAAACAGGTCAGGTGAGTTTTCAAAACGCCACCGCACCAAATAAACTGCCCCAAACAGAATCTAAGTTAAGCTACTATCTTATTTAACAAATAATACAAAGATCCAAGCTACAGGACAGGTATGAGATACTATCTTGTAAGACAATTACCTATAATTATTCATCTGTTTGACATAGGAAAAACATATAAGTTTGTTAGCAACTAATTCTTAGGTACTTCAGGTCATTAGGATCTGCAGAAGCAGGATGAATTCAAAAGAACAAAGCTAAATGAAACATATTCATATTTTAACACAATAAAAGCATCATAAAGATTTCTCTCTATAATCTAATCCACAACAAGAAAAACATTCGTGTGCCAACACCTAGTCTCTACATTCCTTTTGGCAAGATGAGTACTTGCTATAGCCTCACTAAACATAATAACAATATTAGAAAGAGCAGCACCTTAACAAAAGTAATCAAAGTAAATTTAAACAACAATCTAATTACAAAAAGAAATCTAAAATGACAGTTAGAGGACTAAGAAAATTACACCTTGTCTGCATGTAAGAGTTTGGTACTTGTAATCTGCGAGCGCCGCCTAATCCAAAATGGGTCATTAGAGGTGTCTGCCATCATTACTCGTTTCTTAAAGTCTTCTGCAAGAATCCGAGCTATCTCGCTGTGTAGAGGAAGGTGGAGACCCGGTCCAGTTCCTATTACGACAAATTTTTTGATAAATTGATTCTAATTTATCTGCTCTTAATTCTTTTCCTTATGTATTTTTATTCTCTGCCATAGTTTGATGATTCCCAATTTTTATTTAAAGCAGTTTTCTTCTATTGACAGGAAAAATTAAGGAAAAACTTAATTCATTAATTAATTTCCCGCCCCTCCTGTTATAGAGAAAAAGAGCAATGAATTTGATAGCTTGCCTTAATGGGCTTTATATGGGTCATTAAAGCATGATTCCATGGAATCACAAAATTAAGGATTACCAAAACAAGCTGGATACTGTGAAGCTTTAAAAGGGGCTCACGATTACAGGGTTGTGTATTACTCTCCAAACAGTTTAAAGTTATTTTTTCTTCTTCTTGATGTGACTCTCGGTTTAGAGAGAGAGAGAATGCGAGAGAGAGAGAGAAAAAAAATTCCTTCTTGTAAGTCGACGTGGTCGACGGTGTAATCCTCAAAGCTAATAAAATTCTCTGCAGCTCCGTGGACGTAGGCAATTTGTCGAACCATGTAAATCTTGTGTCGCCTTTTTCTGGTGTGATTTTTCTCGATCTATTTTTCGCTTTATTACCGTCATTTTCATAACACTCTATAGATGTAGGATACGTGAATATTACTATTGTTGTGAGATATGTATTTCCTGGCATAGAAATGAGACGAAAAAGGACACAAGCAAACACAGATCATTTACGTGGTTCGATCCAACTGGATCTACGTCCACGGGAGGGAATCAATCAAATATTTCACTAAGGCAAAAGAAATGGAGAATACATAGCTTATACATAGAGATGAGCCCTCATCTTCCTTCTATGGCCTCCCTCTCAAGCGACACCTTGATACAAGGCCTCAAGATGCTCTCCTCCTCTCTAACTCTATAGCTATTCACTCCTCCTTTGTGGTAGCATAAGATATCTTCTCCCTTTCCTCTCCTAAGCCTCACACCCTTAAGATTTCTTCCCTTGCTCTCCTAAGCCTCACACCCTCTCTATTTATAGAAGCAAGAGAGTGGTAGGTGGGAGGTAGGTGAGCGGTAGGTGAGCGGTAGGTGAACGATAGGTGAACGGTAGGTGAGGTGTGGTAGGTGAGCGGTACCACATTATAAAAGTACTCTTTAACTTTAGTTCATTAATTGGGGGTCAAAATAACAACTATACATTAGCCCAAGTTTTAGATGTGTCAGAAAGAACTTGAGGAAAAGAATAAAATTACTGTAAAATATTGTTAGAGAGTCCACCAAACTAAGCAGCCACATCAATAGAACAGCACTTTAGTGCAGTGGCAACAGCGAGGACCTTCTTTACGGTTATTTTATGTAACATACATAGCACAAAATACTGATGTATTTACATTTCTGACACCTAAACTGTTATATTTACACACATAGCACTCAAATATTTAATATCACATCTAAAATAACACTATTACCACCTTTTAACAGTGAAACACACTTATTCATGCATAGGTTTAAAGCACCAAAATGCTATATAAATATGTTGTGAGATATCTAAATACATAAGAATTGAATGCTAGGCCACAATGTTTTTAAAAGCGAGCTTCACAAGAAAAGCAAAGCAGAGCGAAGCGAAGCGTGTGACGCCCGCTTAGTTTTACTGAAGCACGCTTTGAAGCGCTAAAGTTAATTTACAGTTTTCATTTTTTTTTTGGGTGCAATTTATAAGTTTTAATTATTGCAGCAAACTATTAGAAATTGTTTGAAATTTAATTTACAGGTTTACCATTTTTAATTTCTTTTTGTTAAGATGTTGAACCCAGTCATTACCATTTTCAATTTCTGCATAATTCAGTCAATGTTTCTATGTTGAATTATGTTCCTGTTAATTTACCAGTCATGAAACTGCAAAATTTGAATCTTATTACATACCTTCACTTGCATTATTTCAATTCCTATGAGAGTTTTATTTTTTTTTNTTATTTCAATTCCTATGAGAGTTTTTTTTTTTTTTTTTTTTTTTTCTTTTTTATTCGGAGAACGAATATGTTTGACGCTAAATAGGACGCAGTGGAGAAAAAGGATTCATGTAGCCGACCCCATGTAGTGGGATTCAGGCTTTATTGTCGTTGTTGTTGTTGGAGAGCGAATATGCTACCAACTGCATGACATAACTAAGATTTCACAGCCTTCTATATTATATTGACAATGGCAATACTTTAATTGCTACTCAATAAAATATGATTTGCATGTGCAAGTAAATTAATATTGTCAGCAAAAAAAATTCTCCATTACACTTCATATAGGTCATAGAACTTATTAATCATTTGAACTAATATATCTTCATATCCTTTTCATAAAATAGATAGCTAGAATAGTGAAATAGATAGCTAGAATATATCTTCATATCCTTTTCGTCAGCTTATCTGAAACTGTGTTTGGGTTTTTGCACTAAACGCGGGTCGCGGGCCGCGTTTCAGGATAAGCAGCTTATCCTGAAACTCACAAGCTGCCCCAAACGGACCCTAAATCATTAACAGCAGTTTGAATCTAATAAATTACTTTGGTAATAAACTATTATTTTAGTTTAAGATCTTCATTTTCCTCCTTTGTTTTACGCCCAAATAGATTTTGAAATGCATGTTGAAATATTATGGCAGTTATTCTTGTCAATTGTACTTAATACCTAATAAAATAATTTACTTGATCAATAAATATTTTTATGTTCCTTTATAGATCTTGAGAAAGATGGTCTTAAAAAGTTGGATATTGAATTTACCTACAAATAAGTTTACTCTATAAAAAAAAATAAAATCTTCTCGTTTTGAACTATAACGATTCGAACACGATCGAACAAATAACTATTCTTGTTTGGTTTATTTATAAAACGAACGAAAAAAAAATTATTCGTGTTCGTCTCGTTTGCTTACCGAACTAATCGAACACGAACTCCTCGACGAGTCTAGCAGGAACTATTTGCGAACAACTAATTTTTTTGACAGCCTTAACTGTAAACCTCCCTGTAACATACCTATAAACTATCTGTAACCTACAAATATATGAAAACAGAAGCACAGAACTTACTAGAAAGTACATGTAGGTTACAGAGAGGTTACAATCGACATAACGTGAATATAACCCCCCCCCAATACCCTATGAAAAACTTTCCTGACATACGTAGCGCTGCGTACGTCTTACATACGCAAATTTTTCTCATCAAACGGAGATGTTCAGTTAGGTTATGAATGTTTAAGAAGAGCGGAAAAGAAAAAGAAATTTGGAGGCTGGTCCAGCCCGAGCTGAAAACCCCATAATAGTTAAATCTGGCCTTCCCATATGAAACCCGGCCCAAAAAAAAATTGAATTCATTTAGGGTAAGTACCAGATATTTACATATCATACGCCTAGATGGACTAAATTTTGTTGAAATTTATGTTTTTTTTATACAAGAAATGATAGATCTTTATGTGTTTCTTTATGCATTTTATCTTAAGTTTGCATCGGCAAACTTTAGGTTCTAACTCCTCAGATATCTGCAGTATATTTTGCTCAAAAAATCAAAATTAATTATGTACTTAGAGGCCCTGCCCAATCTATGGAGTGGGCGGGCTTGACTATGATTTTTAGTATAAAAATTGGGCTCAAACCCGACTCAAGCTTGCTTTAATTAGTCAAGGCCCGATTAACCTCAGCCCGCCTAACGCCCAGGTCTAGTTGCACCATTTGTATTTTATTTTTATTTTTTGAATTTTGCATTTTGAGAGTCACACACATTTTTTTATTGTAGAAAAAAATTATGTCATAGGGGTCAATAGAGCAACAATCAAACTAAAGAAATAATCATCGAAAAAAAAGTTACCCCCATCTCATAGGGTATCTATATCCAATATTATTAAAGCTCATGCCCGAGGTAGGAGCGTTTTTTCTGTCCGAACTCCTGACGTAGCTCTACGTGCGGCGTAGTTTATCCTTAAGTTATTTTCAGGTTATCTCTGTGTTATTTTCAATAATACCGAAATAACCCAAAAATAACTCGCGGTCTTTATTTTTGGGGTATTTCTGGGTTATTTCGGTATTATTAAAAATAATCCAAAAATAATATGAAAATAACTTAGAAATAACTTGATCCGCACGTAGAGCTACGTCAGAAGTCTGCACAGAAAAATTTATGCCAAGGTAGACCAACAATAAAGAAGATAACAAAGAATTGGTCAAAAAATAGATGTGCATATAGAAGGAGAGTTGGGTCAAAAAGCAAGAGTCGACTCTGATCCTCTCTAGCGATTTTGGGTCTGAATCTTCGATGTAACCCCGTCCAAGAAGAGAAATCTTCTTCCACGCCTCTAAGCTATGGTTTAACATTAGTTTGCATCATTTTTTTTTTTCCTTGCATATGTGTTAGATCCGAAAATACATAGGTTTTGCTCAAGCTTTATTTGTATTCCACTGCTAGGTATGCAATGCATGTGGATTTTATGGTTTTCCCTAAGTTTAGGTGTAAGAAATCTAAATACATAAGAAATTTGCGCTATTTTATGAAAATTTTGGGGTGAGAAATGCAAATACATAAGAAATTTGAACTATGTATGAAAATTTTTGTTTGAGATATGTAAATGAATAAGAAAAATGTGGCATGTATGTAAAATGATATTTTGGTGTGAAATATAATGCATAAGAAATATTGTGCTATGTATGTAATTATAAATTTTAGGAGTGAGAAATGTAAATGCATAAGAAAATTGTGGTATGTATGTAAATATGAAATTTAGGGGTGAGATGGGTGAATGCGTAAGAAAATTGTGGTATGCATGTAAATATGAAATTCGTAAGAAAATTGTGGCATGCATGTGAATATGAAATTTTATAAGAAATTTCGTGATTTATATGTAAATATGATAATTTATGAGTGAGATATGTAAATGTATAAGAAATTTGTGTTATGTATTTAGAGTTGAAATTTTAGATGTGAGATATGTAAATACATAAGAAATCTTGTTATGTATGTAAATAACAAAATTTAGGTGTGATGTGTAAGTGCACATCACACCTAAATTTGTGTTATGTATGTACATAGAAAAATTTAATTTGATACTCTAGATTTTTAGACTATGGGTTTCGGGTATGATGTGTAGGTGGTCTAAGGTTTCAAGTATGATGTGTATAGCTACATTTATGGTACAGATGAATATTTGAAGCACTATATAGTGAATGTATAACAGATTATATATAGAAAGAAAAGGATTAACTAACGAGTTTATTGCTGGTGTTGAAGAGTTCGTGCCTGTGGCATCGCGGTTGTCAGTTTACCTATTAGAATGAAGGTTCTGATGCCCCTATGCTAAGAACAAGAATCAAATGTATCTGACTTCTGAGGAAGTGAATTTAGACATAAACCTGATTATTAGTATTGGACTTTACATGGTGATTTTAAACTAGATGTTCAATACGGTCATGCAGGAGCCTCATTAAGTTATGCCCCACAAATTGTTCACGATTCAGACATGTATGAGCAAATTATTGATGATGTGAGCATGGTTCATTTTGTTGGGAGTGTGTCTGATGATGAAAAAGAACTGAACAGTGAAGCGTGACAATTCTATGAACTATTAAATGTTATCAAACAATCATTGTGAAAATGATGCATTTCACACGCGGAGTTAACAGTCACCCTATGAATGCAAAGTATCAAATTTGATTTTAACATGCCAAGGGAGGGAATACTTTAATCATGTAGCAACATTATTAAAGGAAACAAACTCTACTGGTAATTTAGTTCTAGAAGATTTGTACATAATTAAAAAGTTAGTGGCGAAGTTGGGGCCAATATCTAAAAAGTTAGATTGTTGTGTCAACAGTTGTATGTTATATCACATGGAGAATGTAAAAAGAGACAAAATGCAAATTTTGCAATGTTGATAGATTCAAACCAAGGGGGAGAAAGAGTAAAAACCAGAAGAATATTCCTTACAAACGTCTCTTTTATTTTCCTCTTATTCCACAACTCCAATGACAGATTGCTTCTATGCGCAAAAATTCCCACATGACATGCCATAATATCAAATATGTTTTTGCTAGTGCAAAGACTCATCCCTTAGCTGGTAAAACTTGGAAACACTTCGACCACAGTTATCTAGATTTTGCAGCAGAACCACGCATAATCAAGCTTGACTTATGTGCAGATGGGTTCACACCTTACAGTCATGCTACAACACCCTATTCTTGTTGGTCAGCTATTGTCACGTCATATAATTTGCTCCCTGATATGTGTATGATTGTGTTATTCTTATTTATAGCGTTGATTATTCCAGATACACAACTCAAAGAGTAAAATTGGCGTGTACTTACAGCCTCTTATAGATGAGCTACGTGTATTTAGAAAACTAGTGTTGACTTATGATATTGCAACGAAATAAAATTTTTACCTCGGCGCTGCTCTTATGTGGAAGATCGGTAATTTTCCTACTTATGTGATGCTATTTGGTTGGAGCACAATAAGAAAATTGGCATGTCCCAACTGCATGGGCATGTGCAAAACATTCACTCTAAAGCATGGAAGAAAAAAATATCTATTTGATTGTCACTAAATGTTTTTAGGCGTGATCACCCATTCCGGAAGAATAAAGATGTATTTTTCAGAAATAGAGTTGAAAGAACAAGTTCTCCCCTAAGGATTAATGGAAATTTTATATTGCATATGATCAATGAAGTTCTGAAGATCACTGAGATGCCAAAATTAGCCTCATGTCATCTTCTAGATTACAGCGTTACACATAATTGGATGAAGCGAAATATATTTTAGGATCTTCCATACTTGAAAACCAATCCGATTAAACATAATCTGGATGTTATGCATATTGATAATTTTTTTTTAATAATATATTTAACATTGTTCTTGATATCAAGGGAAAAACAAAAAATAACATCAAAACAAGAATGGATTTGAAAGAGTATTGTAATGAGGGGTTAGTAATGCAAGAGACAAATGCATGTAAATTAATAAAGCTCAAAGCTACATATTGTTTTACATTGAATTAACAAAAAACAATTTTTGAGTGTTTGCATTCCTTGAATTTTCCAAGTGGTTGTGACTCTAACATATGTCGACGTATTGAAAACCCAACAATAACCACTGGCCTTCGTAGCCACCGACCATCGACCACCAACGAGCACCATCCTCGGTTACCATCTACCACAACAGATCTTCATTGCATGCCACCACTGACCCCTGTTTACTATTCCAAATACATTTGTTGCGTCTAACACCTCTATTGAAGACTCAGCGAATAACCACAAAGTTTTGTAGTCGTTGACCACCGTTTATCGGCCAGTAGTGGCCATCGTCGATCGTCACCGCCTGCCGCTACCGACCATCAGTCTACGATGACCCCTCATATGACCTTTGTAGCCAACTACTATTATTGTAGTTTCCAACTATGATCTCTTTGACCAACCATCACTATTACATCTACCGACTAGAACCTTTATTGCTAATTTCTGCCTTTTTAGTAACCAACTACAATATTTTTGATCGACTACTACTGTTACAACTTTTAACTATGGTGTATATGACCAATTATCACAATTGCAACCACCAACTATAACTTTTATGGCCAAATACTACCTTTGTAAAAATCAACTACAAACTTTGTCACCAACTATAAAAGTTGGTCGTTATGACCAACTATCGCTATTGCCGCCAATGACTACAACCTTTATCGTTAATAATTACATTTGTAACAACTAATTATAAACTTTATGACCAAATACTACTGATACAATTTGTGATCACGACCTTTATGACCAACTGCTACTATTGAAACCACCAACTACAACTTTTATGGTCAAGTATTATCTTTATAACAAACAACTACAGTCTTTGTGGCAAACTAATTCTATTACAACTTCTAACTATGACATATGTGATCAATTACTAAAATTATAACTATCACCTAAGTCTTTGTGACCAACTATCACTATTTTAGCCAAGGACTACAATTATTATAGCCCAATGACAATTATAGCTACATCATTATTTTACATCTATGATTCTAACCTCTGTAATTTCCTATTCTTTAATTCATGAGAATAACACACTTATATACTTATAATTACATAATTGATTAGTTTGATTAGGTTAAGCCTTGTAGTTTTTTTTTTTCCTTCTAAGTTCTTTCCACTTAAAAATTATGGTGTCACCTCATGCTATTTTTCTTTTTTCCTATGCATGTGATGGATATTCATACAATGCTAAAATGTTAAATTATCATTATACGATCGTGAATCTTCCGACACACAAAACTCTTAATAAAATTAATTCATAAAAATCACAGACAAATTTTAGCAAAGAGAAAATTAAACCTAAGCATTCCACACAATTAATATGCATTTATATATCTAAATCTAAATTTTGGTTATTTATATTTATAAACAATAGTGTATAAACTTATATATGAAAATATTTAAAATATTAGTAATAGCAATATTCTATTATAATTAAGGGTTATTTGTATACAACAATAACAAGTCTTTACCCCCACTAAGTAAGGTCTGCTATATGAATTCTTCTTCTCCATTACATCCTATTGAGTGTCCTTTTTTTTAATTTTAATAGATTAAGATATTAAAGTGCTATTTTGATAAATAAAAAAATTATGTTAGCCATTTAAATACATAAAAAGTGTGGGTATAAATGTAAATGCCCTTTTTATCAAAATGTTATCCATTTTTTAATATTTAGAAAAAAGAAAAAAAAAAACCCTGCTAAGGTTTTCTTCGTGGGGAAAAATTTGTGTACGTAATAAGTACGCAGGGCTGGTTACATTTCAGTTATAAGGGTTAAAAGAAAGTTATATAGAGGTTATATCTGTGTTATATTCATGTTATTATCCTTGTAGGGGTGTAAACGAGCCGAACACGAGCGAGTCATGCTCAGCTCGTGTTCGGCTCGTTTAT
>JXCR01124056.1:0-40192 GCA_002079205.1 Phalaenopsis hybrid cultivar | reverse complement strand
TATATATATATATATATATATATATATGCAACTGAAGCATTGTTTGTCTATTGGGGGATTAAAATTGCTATTCTGCATAATTATTCCTACATGCATATAGAAATGGATTCATTCTTGCTGCTGATTCTTACTCATAAAGCTGATATTCCTTGGTATCTTCAAATTTGGATTAACAAGATTTTAAATCTTTTTTCTTCTTTATTCATTATTTGGAGTCATATCTATAGAGAGGGTAATCAACCAGCAAATTGATTAGCTAAGGAAGTTGCTTCTTCAATAGAGATTATATAGTTTTTATCCTTCTTCTTTCTTTAGCTCCTTATTACATGGGGATTTACTTAACATCCCTCATGTTAGATGTACATCTTCTTTCTACCATTAAGAANATATATATATATATATATAGTAAGGATATTCAACATTATAATATAACGCAAATCTAGGAAATTAATTAAGATTAAAATTTTTTTCCCACTAATTTTAATAGGAAAAAATATATCTCACCGAATTATATTTTAATTGCAAGGAAAATGGGTTGCAAAATTAAAGGGCATGATCCACTGAAACCAAGAGAAATAATTAACAAGCTATAGAATTAATTGTGGGATAGTGATGTATCATATAATCCACCACTGAGATTATTCAGTGATGATAATGCAAAAAATAAAAGAAAATAAATATGCGCTACAAGACTTCTGGTTTAGAATATTTAAATTATTAATGAACAGGAGCACTGATGAAATTCCTCAAAAAATGTCGGTATTTCACATTTACTATAAAAACATAAAAGCTAATATTGTTTCACATAGTGTCTGTTCGGGGCAGTTTGTGCGTTTCAGGATAAGCTGCTTATCGTGAAACGTGGCCCCCGGGGCCGACTGCGGGGGTCGACCTGCGGCCTGCGTTTAGTGTAAAAATCAAAATGCAGTTTTTGATAAGCTGGCGAAACGCACGAACCAAACGGTACGACGGCGTTTTGAAAATGTCGCCCGCACTTATAAGCTGCCCCAAACAGACCCTTAGTTTATTGAGTGCATATGGCAGCATAATTGTCATTACAATGAAATATGTTTAACGTGCATATGGTCCTTTTAATGTTGAATTATGGAAGCAGCTAAATCAAACATACCCGAAGTTTGCAAAAGAGGCCATGAAATAATGAGCTTCATCATTATGTAGATATCTTTACACAATATAATCAAATATGTATTTATTCATGTTATCCGTTATGATTATTTTTATGGGCCTTCATTAGAGAGATCGGATTGCCACAACTTAGATGTCCATACTAGTGATTATTAATGCAGGACATTTGTAGTACTAGAAGTATAAAAATATTTTTTTTCAATATTAAAAGATGAGTAAAATTTATAAAATGAGTTCGTGGTCACCTACGACATCTCAAAATTTTTAAATTTTGTTTAGATAACACTTCTTGTAAGAATAAGTATAAAATTTTTCTACACTTGATAAATCATATTGTTGAATTTATATTTGTCTTGTGAGATGTGCCTAAGGAATTGACTGATAGGAATCAGGGAGAAGAGGAAGAAAGGGGGGAGAGAGGAGAAATGCGCTCTGACTTGCCCAGCTGGGACAAAATAAGGTTTTTTCGGGCTATTGCGACCCTTCCTATGTACTATATTTGAGGGTTGCAAGAAAGAAGGGGAAAGTGACTCTCTACAAAAGAAGGGTCTAGAGACAAGAGTCAAAAGCTGATAATACATGATCCGATCACCTTATTTATTGGAGATAGAGGGACAAAATGTATGATTACATGTTTTATCCTTGCATTTGGAGGGGTTGTGTGGTGTATTGCTGTCTTTTTTCAAGCCTGGACCTTTAGCTTGGTAGGTCTTTGGTTGAGTTTGTTTCGTCCGACCAGGGCATCCGTAAGATTTCATTTCAGAAGCTTGTTAGTTCTTGAGTGGGGTGGTCGATCGACTTTCAGGCGGTCGGTCGACTTGCCTGATTATTGTTCTTTGGCGATCTTCTGGTGAATTTTGAGGGAGTTTTTGAGAGAGCTTTGCATTGATATTGTTAGATTGTTCGAGGTGCTAGACCATTGTCTGGTCGTCGTCGAAGTAGATGCTTTTCCCCTGTTGGCTTGGATGGTTTTGGTCAAGCTGGCAACCCTTCAGTAGGCTGGGTTGGCCTTCGGTCGATCAAATTTGTGAGATCTTATAGTTTTTTTGGCAGAGGGAACCTCAATATATCACTTTTGATCGTGGACCGTTAGATTATCTCGAGATTGATGCCAACACATTTTTGTTGTACATGTATGAAAGGAGAGCAACTTGAAATTTACTTTCCATTTTTTGCATAGATTTGTTGAAAAATAGAGTAGGAACACATAATTCAATCATTATAGACAATTTTTTCCTATTGATTATATTTCTAGTTATAACAAAGATACGGTCACAAAATAGACGTGGAATCACTCTCTCCTTGCAAGAATAATTCACGATCAAAAGTGGGAAAGTGTTTCCAAAACTCCAAAAATTAATGAGTTTCCTGTTTTATCCAGACATAAATTATTAGGCCATGGGATAAATCCTAGATAAAATAATGCATAATATAGCAATTATTCGTCTCGTCAATCAATTTATAAATTCATAATCAATATCCAATTTGTTAATAACAATTGTTAACAATTTGTCATTTTTAAAGTAATATCTAAGGGTCCGTTTGGGGCAGCTTGTGCGTTTTAGGATAAGTTGTTTATCCTGAAACGCGGTCTGCGCTTAGTGTAAAAACTCAAACGCAGTTTTGGATAAGCTGACGAAACGCGCGAACCAAACAGTACGACGGCGTTTTGAAAAAGCCGCTCGCACTTATAAGCTGTCCCAAACGGACCCTAAATTTAATTTGAAATTACGATTGGATTTAAAAGTACTATGGCTAACAAAAGGAATTTTAGGAACTATAAGTACTATGGCTAAAGTAAAATACAAATTCAATGTAGTTGAGAAAATTTTATCACATAATAGATTGAAAATTCTATGATGGGGTATGGATGTGCAACAAATTTAAGCTAATATGTTCAGATAAGACATGTACAATTATTTAGAATATATAGATACGTATGTCATGTTTCATGAAGTGCTTATTTAGAGTTTTTTATTCCATTAAATGACATGATTTATTTTATGTGGTTGTTTGGTTATATGTATTAGGAGTGAAACTAAGATAACAAATGTACTTTGAGTAATTTATGGCTTGTTTGGGGTCAAATCTGCTTTTTTTTTCTAGTTTTTTTTTTTCATTATTTTAAAATATGTTTATTCAGTGTGTTTTTATGTAGTATTATTTAATATTTATTAAAGCAAATCAACATTTTTTTTCTTGAAGAAAATGAAATCAATTTTACATGTTTTGTGCATTTTTAAAAATAATTATATATTAATCAAATATTTCAATCACGTTTTGTTTCAAAAAAAAAAATAAATAAATAAAAATAAAAGTGATCCTAAACGACCCCTAAAGGTTTGTTTTATCTTCTGTTCTTTTTTTTTTAAAATTTTTTGTTTTTTGTTTTATTTTAAAAACTATTATTTTTAGTGTATTTTTTTGCATGTTATTATTTAAAAAAAAATACTCAAAATATATAAAAGTTAGTTCGAGTGTTTTAAAAAATAACTAATATTATTATAAAATATCATATTATTTTTATTTAAATCAAAACAAAAACTAAAATAAAAGAAATTAAAAAACACAAAAAGTTGACAGTGATCCCAACCACCCAAAGGATCCCAACCACTCTTTCGGTAACATGGGTCGTTGTTATTCTTCAAGTAAGTATATCAATTCTTATAACTCTCCAACAATCTGCACTTTTGTGTATTGATTTGCTCTCTTTTTTCATAGCTTGTAGAGGATGACTCAAAAACTAAGGGAAGAGAACAAAGTGATTATGTTAGGTGAAGAGCTTGTACAAGAAAAATAAGATAATGGTAAAGCTTGTATTTCATTTTAGTGTCTGATTCTCTAGTTTTGAGCAGATTACATGAGATTTTCCCCTTTGGGCTTTTCAATGTTTTTGCACTAAGGAGATAAGAGAGGCAGTTTTAGGGCACTTTTGTTATCTCCAACCACAACACTATTACTCTACAGAGGGAAGAATGTTAATAACAAGTATAGGTAGCTCACAACAATATTTCTTTTGACATTTTGACATCTTTAGTGACCGCCTTTACTTACTTTTGAACTTTCATTCATCTAAGATAAGCTCGTTTAGTTGAAAATATTCATACTTACTACCCTTTCCCTATTGTTGAATCCAAATATGCCCTGTGGATCGCTCTTAAGGTATAGAACGTTGTACGGACGCAAGAAACAAAGAGAGAGAATAATAGAGGAAAAAAAATGCATAGTAACACAAGTTTTAAGAGTGTAAATTTAGTTTTATTACATCTTTTCACATTTGTAACTGACTCTCATATTCATAACTATCATTGACACTATTTTGTATTCATAACCGTTTAAAGAGGAGGGGCATTTGATGAGTTGTTAATCTTGTGATTTGGTTGGTTGAAAACCTTTGCTCGTCCAACATACATTCGGTCGACTCTTAATGGGGGCCTTCATGAAGAAGGTGTACCATTGTAATTTGAGGGATAGCTATAATTTGATGAAGGGCCTTCTCAGAAAATTAGAAATGTGTTCTGCGAGGTGCCTTTCCATCATAATTGGGAAGAACTCTAGAATAATGTGAGGGAGTTGGTTACAATCTACCGCCCTTCACATGAGGAGCCTTTTACTCATTCATTTGCCTATCCTTCTATTCGGTGGACTAGGTTTTCTGACTGAAGAAAGCGATGCTTAGTGTTTTCATCTTTTGACATTTCCAATACACTTGTTCTTGGGAATTCATAATTGAGACATGTTGGATTTTCTCAAGATTTGTGTAGTCAGATTTTGGATGTACATAATTAGTTCCCCGATTCTCTTACTTGTATAAAACAATATTTGCAATAAGAATAAGATAATTAAATATAAAAGTTAACTTATTTTTTAACTTTATAAGTACCTTGAAATATGGAACTTCATAGATTTTTGTATTAGTAGTGTCTTTAATTAAAGCAAGATCAACACTTCTCCGTCACCCCTTTCAAATTTCCAGTCCTTCATTTAGTTGTTAACAAGAGAAATTTATGGAGAGTAGCTAAGAGTAATCTATAAATGAGGCGTCCATGGTGAAAGTATTTAGACTAAAAAATTCTCCCCTTATAAGGATGTCATGAAGAAAAAAAAAATCAGAGAGTGCTCAACCCATAATAAAAGAAGTTGGGGGATAACAGCTGTCCGATCGTGGGAAAGAGCTAAAGCGACCTGAAGGAGGGAGTCGATTGGATGGAGAAAAGTGGTTTAAACAAGTGTTCCAAGAGAACCAAAGGCTAGAGAAAGCAGATAAGTAGTCTAACTTGATGTCACTCCATCATTAGATGGGGAGTGGGGTTGACGTACAAACCACTGGTACGACGGTCCTTGCTCCAAATCTAATCCATGAGAAACCGGCTTGACAAGCTGTTTAGGTGGTGTTGACCTCACTTTTGTTGAGGTCTGGTGTTTCTTCCTTAAAAGCCTAGAACCTATCCATAGTACTTTTCTATAAACCATCCTAGAGGACTAGTGGCGAAACCTAACCCCATTAGAAATTCTAAACATCTATTTGCTCTTGCTACTCAAACGAATCTCAGTCTGCCTGAGATTATTATTAATTGAGGCTTCAAAAGCTATAAAACTTTGCTTAATATACATAATCAATTTATAATTTTTAGTGTTTGAAGGAATATGTGCATGGCTATTAGTAGCTTCATTTGTGGCCACTAGTGCAGATTTCAAAAGTAGAATTTATCGATCTCTTGGCGAGGGAGAAGAGGCGGCTGCTAGCAAGCAATGTACATTGTAAGGGCTAGAAATTAATGTTGAATCTTTCATAATCATATTCCAAAAATAATCATAAACCTATAAAAAATAGATAAATTTATTATTTATTTTGTCTATATTCATTTTTATAAAGATGAAATAGCATTTTACATTGGTTTTATTTGATCATCTAGCAGCTCTGAAATAAAAGCATTACAGATCTTATTTCACATTATCACTGACTTTGAACATCACATTATAAGAGGTATTAGTATGTACAAAAACCATTCCTGCAACACAATGAAATATAATACATTAGCATATAAAGAACGAGGATCATGCTGAAAAACATGATATCTAAAAATTATTACCATCAAAAGGGTGACATAGCCACTCAGATAGCAAAAAGGTTTACCATCAAAAGGGCCAGAAATTAATGATAACTCTAGCCAGTTACAACGTGCAAATTCTTGTACATTTTGTGTCGGTTGTAATGAGTTACCTCAGTATAGTAATTACAAATTGGTTGTACATGGAGAATAATTAGACAATTGTAGGTAAGAGCAACAGCAAAAATAAAAAATTAATTCAATCAATCTATCTACCTTTTTTTTTTAATTTAGATTTTAAGCAAAAATCAACATTCATGTCTTACTTCCATAGAACTATGTTGTACCGGTTGTACTGAGTTCTCTCAGTACAACTAATACAACATGGTTGTACAATAAAAATGTCAGAATTTTTTTTATTCAGATTTTTAACCAATATTTACATCGCTGCATCTCTTCAATACAACCGTGATGTATCGGTTATGTTGAAATAAATCAGTACAATAATTATAACAACGTTATATTTTAGGAGCATGCACTAGAAGCAAAAAAAAAAAAATCTTCATTTAGGAAAAAACCAATTAAAAAATAAAAAATAATGATTATTTCATATTTACAAGCATATCATCAGACTTACTTACCAAAAAGACAACTATTGCATCACACACCAGCTATCGTAAGTTGTATTTTGATTCCTACCAATCTATTCTTCGTCGTTAAGCTGGAAGACAAATAGACATGTCAACCCTAAAATGAGAAAATGTCGGCAAATAAAGTTAAAAAAAACTAAACAGAAAAAGGAACAAAATACCAAAGTATAAATCTTGGGAGTAGAAAATATCAAACAACAAACCTTAGAGCAAACATAAGAGAGCTTGATGCCGATCTCGAAACATGAAACGCCCAATGAACCCAATCGCCAAAAGCCTCAAAATCTGTGTTCGTATTTCTGGACAAGCCGGGTCGGGTTGGGCCGTCCATTAATTTAAATATTAAAATATATTCTTTAGAATAAAATAATGATAAGGAATAAAAAGAAAAGGTGACATATTTAGATTGACATTCTACATATAGCTCTACGTGCGTTATTACAACTGATGGGCTGATTTATTTGTTTTTTCCAAAATTTCTGCTTCGCAAGAACAAGGATCTAAACTTTACAAGTAAATATATGTTTAATTCTTTTGGTTGTAGAAATTTCAGGGAGTTAGAATTTAAAATATGAAGTACTTCAAATAGGTGATAGTGATTACAAGTGGTTTTTGAAAAAAAATATATTATTTGCCAACGTTCTGAAAATTTTCTGGCTCTGCTACTTTTATTACCACTTGTTCTCCATCCATTTCTATGATGTACCAAGCCTTCATTTTCTTTTCCCAACTAAATTTGCTGACAATGATTAAGTAGTTGAATCACTGGACAATGGTTAACCTAAGCGTATTGTCGAATGCCTATCAATCAACCGGAGGACACTTTGTCATTACTACTTCTTGGCTCTATGTAACTGCACTTGGCAACTTATTGGTCCGGTTGATACACGTTAATCATTGATTATCTAGTGGAATTAACATGTATCTATGGTAACAGCATTGCTGCTTCAAGGATTTAATCTGGATCTCAGACTATCTATGTGATGTCTTGGATGATACGCAGAGATTAAGTTTGTATTTGGCAGGGTGGAGGGCGAAGAAAATTAAAAAAGCTAAAATATGCCATATTAAAAAGTTTTAGATGCTGAAATTTATTATGTTGTTATATACAATTTGAAAAAGAACTGCCACTTATTTGACTGTATATATATATATATATAAATTTGGTATTCGAAGTTAACTGATAGTGAAATAAGTTTAAGTTTTTTTTGATACTTTTCAAAAATGAATATGTACATAAGGACTTATACAAATATTTGTTGTGTGCTGGAAAATTTACAACTTTAGATTGATAAAGTAACATTGTAGTGGTGTATGAAGATCCAACATACACAAGTATCAATAAAGTAGCAAGAAGAGATACCAAGAATTTTTACATGCAAAAATCCTGAAAAGGGAAAAAATCTTGAAGTGTGGCTGAGTCAAAGTAATTTACTCTGTGTTTGTAAGTATATAAGTTCACCCTTTTTATGAATTAAGGAAGATTGAATTGTAATGCTGATATTACAAATTTACAATAGTGGTTCAACTATAATAGCTGCTATTAGAGTACAACAAATGTAGTTGATCGTAAATGTTATAATCAGTGGCTATAATAGCGACAATTGGTCAGAGAGGCTGCAATTAAAACCTGTGATAGTAGTAGTCGGCTACAAAGGCCATATTTGCTCGTTGCAGTGGAAGTAGTTAGCCCCAAAGTCCATGATTGGAAGAAATTATAGTAATAATTGCCCACATATGTCATTGTTGGTGACTGTTGTATCGTCAGTTAACATATATGTTATAATTGGTGACTACAAAAACAATAATTGGCCACAAAAATCATAGTTGAAAGATAACAATAGTAGTTGATCATATTGATTTTAGTTTATGAGTATAGTATCGTTAGTTAGTCACATAGGCCATTGTTTGTGATTGCAATAGCATCATTTGACAACAGAGGAAAAATTTTGAATTTATAGTACTTGTTAGTCATGTAGGTCATAATTTGTAGCCACAATATCATTAGTTGAACCACATAGGTCGTAGGTTGTGATTGCAATAACTTTAGTAGTAATTAGTCACAAAGGTTGTAGTTGTGGCTGAAAGAGCTACAGTCAGCTATGGAGACCATAGTTGGGAGTTGGACCCCATCTTTTAGCTCCAAGTTATAACTTTACACTAGACAATGTATTTGCAAGTATAAAACATCAAGAAATATTTATTTGCTAGGAAAAAACTGACTTATTTTGGCTAAGAAGGTCGTGGATAGTGGCTGACAGCGGATGGTGGTTGGTGGTAGGAAGTGATGATGGTCAAAGGTGGTCGACGATTGTCAACATTATGAAGATTGAAAGTCATCATCATTATGCCTTCAATATATAACCATATTTGAAATGCGATGTTAGCAAGTAAAGAGCACCGACATAGGCTAACAGGCAACCAATATGACCGTATAATTAACTGACCAATCCCTAGCATCCCATATGAGAATTTGTGAGAATGTATTAGTAAAGGTGGATAAGTTCATATTCCCTACTAATTTTGTGATACTCAATATGGAAGAAAAAAGGTAAATACACTTAATTGTTGGTCGGCCTTTTATAGCCACAAGAAGGGAAATGTTTGATGTTCAAGATGGAAAGTTGACCGTTAGAGTGATGATCAAGAAGCTACTTTTGATATCATGAAGTCAATGAGTTTCCCCCATGGCCCTTGTTAATATCATTGGCATAAGATTGACATAGTGGAACAACAAGTGGATGAACAATTATTGAATAACTTGGATGAGGACCAAGTAGAGCCAATTGAGATTGAGGATAAAACTTAAACCCTTAGGGAGGAATTAGGAAAATTTTTGAGTTCGTAGACACCACCACCAATGTCAAATCTCTTGTGTCATCCAATGTGAAAGCTCTTGAGCTAGATCTTAAGGCCCTACCTAGCCATCTCAAGTATGCCTACATAAGAGAACCGTCAACATTGATAGTGATTATTTCAGCAACCCTTGGTGAGGAGCAAGAGTGGAAGGTGCTTACGACATTTAGTAAAGCTTCTAGGTGGATCATGACTGACATAAAAGGTATAAGCCCTCCCTTTTCATGCAAAAGATTTTGATGGAAGAAGGACATGGACCTAAAGCTTATTCCTAACGAAGAATAAACTCTATGATGAAAGAGGTAGTGAAAAAAGAAAATTTGAAATGGCTTGATGTAAGGCATCATTTACCCTATCTCAAATAGTGCCTGGGTTGGTCCCATACATTGTGTACACAAGAAGGGGGAGTGAAGGTGATAATATTGAGAGGAACGAATTGATAACCATTAAGACTGTAACCAAATGGAGGATTTGATTTAACTATAGCAAAATTGAACTCGACCACTAGAAAGGATCACTTTTCCTTACCAATTATGGATCAAATGTTGGTTAGACTTGTAGAGCACCTTTCTTATTGTTTTCTTAATGGTTATTCAGGATACCACCAGATTCCTATCATCCATCAAGAATAGGATAAGAAAACATTCACTAGCCCTTACAAGAACTTTGCATTTAAAAGAATGTCTTTTGGATTGTGCAATGCGCTAGTCACTTTTCAGTGCTCATGATGTCTAGCTTCTCCAAACTGATTAAGGCTGGGATTGAAATCTTCATGGATGAGTTATTTGTGTTTGGAGACTCTTTTGACTCATGTTTAAAGCATCTTGCTAAAGCCTTACAAAATTTTGAGCAGACAAATTTGGCGTTAAATTGGGAAAAGTGTAAGTTCATGATGAATAAAGGAATAATCCTGGAGCATAAGATTCTGAGAAAGGAATGGAGGTAGATCTTGCCAAAATTTAGGTAATTGAAAAACTTCCACCACTCATGTTAGTAAAAAGGATTAGGAGTTTTCTTGGGCATGTAAGATTATATCAAAGATATATCAAGAACTTTTCCAAGATTACCAGGCCCTTATGACACTTATTGCAAAAAAAAATGTGTCACTTGATTTTGACAAGACCTATCTAATTGTATATTAGACTCTATGATCCATATTAAACACATCCCCTATTATTATCGCACCTCATTGGACCATGCAATTTAAGTTAATGTGTGAAGCAAGTGATTATTTCATAGGAACAGTGTTAGGCCGAAGGAGAGAAGATTTTTCATGCAATATACTATGTTAGTAGAATTATCAATGATGTCTAAGTGAACTACACCACTACTAAGAAGAAACTTTTAGATGTAGTATTTACATGCACTAAGTTTAGATTCAACCTGATAGGCACTCAAGTTACGATATAAACTAATCATATAGCTATCAAATATCTATAAGCTACGAAGGATTTCAAGCCTCACTTGATGTGATGGTCCTTCTAATACAAGAACTTACTATTGAGATTGTCGATCAAAAAGGCACTGAGAACCAGCAAACTAGTCACTTTTCTAGGCTCAAATTGTAGGATTCTCAAGAGTTTAATTGACATAAATGAGAATTTTCTGGCTGAGCAACTCGTCTCCGTAGATGAGAAACACACCTCGTGGTATGCTGACATAACAATCTTTATTATTAGTAGGATCGTCCCTTAGGGTGTGAATTACTTTCAACAAAAGAATTTGTTTTTAAAAACTAGATTCTATTATTGCAATGATCCATATCTTTTTAGTAGAGGTAATGACCAGATTCTTAGGAGGTGTGTAACATTGGAAGACCCTGATGACATTATTAGATACTATCAAGATTTTGAATCCGGAGGGCATTTTGGAAGTTTTAGAACTACCACTAAGATTTTTCAATGTAGATATTATTGGCCTACTCTATTTAAGGATATGAATGAATATGTTACTAGGAGAGATGCATTGCCCTTAAATGTGAATTTGGAAGTGACTATCTTTGATGTTTAAGGAATAGACTTCATGAGACCATTCACATTTTCTTTAAGAAAAACTTAAATTTTGGTGGCAGTAGGCTATGTCTCCAATTGGATTGAAGTTGTGGATCTGCCTAATTATGAAACTCAAAGTGTTTTGAAAACTTTAAAGAAGTATATTTTTAGCCAATTTGGAACACCTAGGTTGATTATTAGTGATGGAGGTGCTCATTTTTGTAAAAAAAAACATCAGCAGTTAATTTTGAGATAACTGATAAAGTTTCTACTGCTTACCATTCTCAGACTAATGGGTTAGCAAATGTCTCAAACAGAGAAATCAAGAGGATCTTAGAGAAAACAGTTAATCCCAATAAAAAGGATTGGTCACTTAGGAATGAAGCTATATGGACGTCTCAAACTGCTTTTAAGACACCCATAAGTTCATCATGGTATAGGATAACTTTTAGAAAAGCTTGTCATCTTTTAGTAGAATTGGAAAATAAGGCCTATCAGGCAATTAAGGAATTGAATGATAACTTGAAAGATGTGGTAGAGAGGAGATTGATACAGTTGAATGAGTTGGAAGAAATTAGACAAAATACTTATGAGGATGCAAAAATCTATATGGAGAAAATGAAAAAAGTGACAGGAACATAAGCTGATTAGAAAGAATTTTAACCTAGAAAGAGGTTTTGTTGTATAATTTTTTAATAAAATTATATCTTAGAAAATTAAGGTTCGGGCGGTCAGGACCATTCACTATAATCAAAGTGTGCCCAGTTGAAGCTGTTGACATTCAGGACCAGAGAAGCAACAATATTTTTAAAGTAAATGAACATAGTTTAAAGTTGTGCTTAGGAGGAGAAAAAAAGGTCCCAAGGAAATCCTGATGTTAGAATCATCCTAGTAGTACATTTGACATCATCTGGCTTATGACGTTAAACTAAGTGTTATCTTGGAAAACAACCTAAGTGTTATCTGATGGGTTGAGCAATTTTTTTTACCTTCTATAGGTGTTTTAAAATTTGCTTTGAAAATTTCTTTAAATTTTCATTTGGAATAGTTCTTCATCTTGTCTCTCTACTGAGTAGTTTGTCCGTGCTAGTGGGGCATGAGTTAGAACCCCTTAATTTTGGAATAGTTTCCTAATTTGTGCATTAATTCAAATTTTACAGACAAGCTTTTATATAATAAATGTAATTATGCAAGCATTGTTTTTCCCTACACTTTTCTTTCTTTTTTTTTATTTTACTTTCTACTATTTCATCTTCTACATATGTTGGAAAAAATCAACTTTAGGGGAAAATATTTAGCTTATTATGAACCTAAAAAGAACACTCAAAACTTAGTGGATGACTAAATTTAATTTGGTAACTCCTGTTAGGAATTCTGATTTGTTTAAAACTACTTATCACAATTTAGGAAAAGAAGATAAATTTCTTTTAGGAAATATTAACTTTAATAGGTTAATAATAAGAATTCAAAACTTAACAACTTCAAACTTTACTTTAGGAAATCCATTGATTATTAAAAGGGGAATTTTAAATATTAAGTAACAAACCAAGATGTTTTAGTATTTTCATTAGTTCATTTTAGAAAAATTAATGCAGTCTTAAATTTTCACCAAAAAGATAACTTGGGGAGGGAAAATTAAAATTTCAAGTGTTAAGTTTTGTTGCTTAAGAAATACTACCCTACTTCATTCTTTAAAGTTGAAACAAAAGTTGTTAACTAGGTATAGTAACTCCATGAGAAAAAGAAAAAGAAAAGAAAAAAAAAAGAAAAAGCCAAAAGCAAAAGGCCCTGAGAAGAATCTTGAGGTTGGCTTAACAAAAATTCAACAAAAGAAACGGAGAACAAGTAGGGTGCCTAAGTGGGACTTAAGTGATAAAACTTGTCCATGATTCTGTAATGAAAACTCCTTTTAAAGTTATCTTCAAGGGAGAGAGTTAAATAAAATTAAATTGGTTAAATCCTCTGAAAGCACCTTAAAGACATTCAAGGCTAGCAAAATAGATTTAAATAACACTAATTTAAGCATCTATGAAATGTTCTTAAGGATGGAAGAAGGAAATTAAGCAAAGGTTGAGTTATTAATCCTTAAAGTTAATAAATACTACAATGAAATTTAAATTGTTTTATTTATCCTTGATAATCATGTTGAATAGTTAGAAACTTATAGGAGTGCCAGTTATTTATATGGAATCCCAATTGAATTATGTGATAACTTCATAGCAAGTAATATGGTATGTTTGGAGATATTCACAAGCGTCAATTTTATATGATTTTACATGTAAATTTCCTTGCATTTGATCTATTATTTTCAATAATTTATCACATATTTACATTTGAGAAAGGCCTTTTGTTGTTGTTGTACAGGCTGCAGGTGTTAATACGAACAATTTGGAATGACAAAATCTTGTGAAAAAGTGACCTGAACCGGTGCGACCATGCCACCTATTGAAGACCTCTGGTATGACCACGTCAGATCTGACATATCCTAGCCGACTTTAGCAGAACTACAGTATGACGACTTCGCAGTTGGGCGTGACCACATTGCCTCCTTCAGCATTATGGTGTGACCATGCCAATTTTGGCAATAAGAATGACTTTTTAGGAAGAAAACTGGCTTGCCAAATCTGTAATTCTTACTATAAGAATGTTTTTTAGGGCTTCTTGGAGGGGATCTTGCTTCAGGGAGGAGAAAGAGGCTACTTGAGGCAAGGGTTGGGCCAAATTTGAGAGCTCCTCAAGGACTTAATCTCCCTTTGGTGGAAACCTTGAGAGGTTGGGTTTTCCTTTTTTTTTTTTTGTGAGTGAGTTGTATGAGAGAATGGATTGGTTCCATTATGGAGAGAAAAACTTATTGTAAGTTTTACTAATTTTTGTTTCTTGAAATGAATTCTTACATAGTTTTTCTTGTTACGGTTTTTTCGGTGGTGTGTAGCAAATTTCATTCTTTGAGTCTCTCTGATGTAAGGGTAGTGGATTTAATTATGTTTTTTTCCATAATATTTTTATGTTAGCATTTTTATGTGCTTTAATGACTTATGTTGTTGGTTAGCCTATAAACTTAATTTACTCATACTATGACCAACTAGGATGTTAAAATATTTCATGAAGAAATGACCTCTAACCATTATGTAGTAGAAAAGAAGGGTTAACTACAGAATCTCAAGATGACAGACATATTCTAGTAGAATTTGCAAACATCCCTAGTGATTAGAACAATTATGTGAAATGTCATGAGGATTAAGGGAGCCTCAAATTCATAGATTCTAGGCTTCTTTTGATCTAGACATAAGCATAAGGAGTTAAACAATCCCCAATTGATAACAATCACATAGGAAAATATTTAGGGAAGCCATGATCACCATGATCCCCAAATCACAGAAGCACGTGCTTCATCAATCTTGAAGGAACTCACAAATACTTTTTTGTTGTTTTTGTTTTCTACTACCTGTAATTTCTTCTATTTTTTTCTTCTAAGGACTCAAACCATCTTTACAATCATGCCAAACTAAGTTCACTAAATTAGTAAACTAGAGAATTTTTTTATAAAAATAATTGTTAGAATTTCCTTGTGAGGTCAATAAGCGAACTCTTAAACAACATACTACTTAGCACATGCACTAGTGTTGTGCCACCAGCTTACATAGCAGTAAGTTTTGGTGTGTCAGAAACCTTCATCAGTATGCAAATTATTTTTTTAGTTGTTCTAATTACCTGTAGGTTTAACATGAGGGTTCCTCCACTATTTGTTATTATAGCTCCATTAAAAGTTGGGATAGTTTTTCTAGTCTAAATTGTAAGTATTGGATTAAGGGTTATGGCCTTGGATTTCTATGGAATTCACCACCTCTATAGTGGTCGTGCGAGAATCTACTACTGGTCTGTATACTATTCTCTTACTTGCTAGAGATCTTTGCACTGAATTCACCCTTAGACTGTCCAATTTACTACAAATTCCTGATATTTAAACTCTTGGGATGACCAATACATCAGTATCTTACAAACTCCCAAATTTCTTTGGGTTTACCATATCTGAATGTCAGTAAAAACTCTCGTTTGAGATCTCTTAAATCAATTTATAAGCCTCATCAAATGGTTTGGCTATTAAGGAACATACTGCACAAACATCTATAATGAACATATGAGAACATATAGGCCAATTGTAGAAGGTTTGGATAATCAGCCATTCGGGCAATATATTTTGTGGACACTTCCTAAACATGTCTTTAAATCTCTCTCAAGATTCATAAATGGTCTCTCCCTCTTTTGGTGCTTATGACGTGATGTCATTCCTAAGCTTCACAATCTTGGAGGGTGGAAAATACTTAGCTAGAAACTATAGTGCTAGGTCATTCCACGTGATGATGGATCTTAGAGCTAAAGAGAATAAGCAATTCTTGGCTCTATCCCATAAAGAAAATGAGAAGAGCCACAATATAACGACATTGTTGGGAACACCGTTGTATAAAAAGATGGCATATAATTCCAGAAAGTTGACCAAGTAAAGGTTGGGCTCCACAGTTGGCGCTCCCCTAAATTAACTATTTTAAACCATTTGAATTATAGTAGGTCTAAGCACAAAAATGTTGGCTTCGACCGTGGAGTAGTTGATGCTAAGGTAAATCCCCTCCATATATGAGTTGGTATAATCCCTAAGAGGTTTCATGGTAGGGTCCTGAAGGTTAGCCATCTCTACTGGTAAGTTAGCTAGTGAATGGCTCCTCCTAAGCCTCCTTAGAGTTTGCTTTATCTCATGGTCAATGGGTGAGGGTGCTAAACCAGCTATGGTATTTTGACGCATACACGGTGCAACATGATGAGTGCACTTATCCTAATGCCGACACAACTGACTCCAAGAAAGCACACAAGCACGACGACCCACATAAGTTTTTTCAACTGGAAATCCACACAATACAAACAACACATGAAAATGAACAATTGACAGTGCTCACAACTTTTTCGGTTTTTCTTTTTTTCTTGATATTTTTATTTTTCACCACCTGTAAGAAAACGCAATAGAAAAACAAGTGCAAACATGAATAAAATAAACATAAATCAAAAACAAAAATTGTCAAGCTTAGATTTTAAGCAGTTCAACTACAACTATCCTAAATTCAGAGTTTTTCTTAACACATTTCCCCGATATCAAAGGAAAAACTTGGCGGCTCAAAAAGTTACGATTAAGAAAGTCTATTGATAACCCAAGTTTACGTGTCAAGCAATAATGTGAATTTAGAATATCATTCTTCTATCCCATGAGGAAATAGCTAAAAAATATTCCAACAGATGAATCTCTAGTTTACTAAATTTTTAAACCTAGTTTAGCGTGATCACAAACAAGAGGTTAAATTCCTACAATCCTACTCATAAACAGAAATAAAATAAAACACGAGCTAGAAAATAAAGAAATAAAAGAAGTGGAGAAAAATTGTGATTCTTCAAGAGAGATAAGGCTTACGCCTCTGTGATTCCCATGTCATGTTGGTTCATGATTTTCCTAAATTTTTCACTATGTGATAGTTTTTAACAGTGATAAAGTACTTTTATTAAGCCTATGCATAAGCCAGAAGAAGAATTAGAAACTCATGAAGTTAAGTTTCGCTTAATCCTATAGCACTTCTGCAGGACTCTTCTGATCCCTTGTCTATGTTGCAAAATCCTTATATAATATGCCTATTCTTGTGTTAACCCATTTGTTCTTTTACCATATGAGCAGAATTCATAAATCACAAAAGATGTAAACATCTCGACTGGGCAGTTTAGAAGTAATGAAATCCAAAGGTTAACACAACTACTTTTACATGAAAGCTCAAGAAAATATCATGGAGAAAACAATCCAAAAAAATCACAAAAACCACGAGCCTTACACCATAGAGTCACGATAGAGAACTTAACTATGTACGATATAAATAACGAAGAAAAACAAAGTCGATAAAAATAATTATTGCAAGCATAACCTGAAAGAAAATACTTAAAAAATAATTTGTCGTCTCTACCAAAGAAGCTCTCCCTCTCATACAATCTTCTCTAAAAAATAATAAAAAAAAAAAGGTAGAGGAGGAAATACAACCCTTGGACGTCAAATTCAAACAAAAAAGAAAGCCCTAAGGAAGAAGCTCTCTCTCACCTAGTCCCTTCATCTCTACTTATACCCATCCCTAATGATCTAAGCGCCTTTTCAAGCTGCCTAAATCTTTTTTCATAGCCCTAGTATCGGCTTAGAAAAAATATTTCTTTCCAAAAATATTGCCCGTTTCATCGGCATGGTTACACAGAAATTCAGCGTAGTTACACCATAGATGTCGATTGAGTAGCGTGGTCACATATGATCCCAGCATGGTCACGCTAGCATGTTGATCAAGCAACGCGGTCATGCTTGATCTAGGCATGGTCACGCAACTGCCTTTGTATAAAGGCGTGGTCACGCTCAATCTAGGTGTGTCCACTCAATTCTGACAATCCCAACATTTGTCTATCTCGTTTTGAAATGCATGGTCGATCTCCTGTAACTTGCACATCACCAACAAAAAATTTTCCACAAGCATAAATCCATGATAACTAAGGAAAAACAATAGGTAAAAAGTACAATTAGATGAAATAAAAATTGCGTAGAATTTACTCATGCCAGCAAGTAGGGGGTCATTGATGACGATGAGTAGGGGCAACCGACGCTAGTTGACTATGGCTGATAATGTGGTCGACAGTCGTCAGCAAATACAGAAGCCAAAATTTTTTGGGAGAATCTCAAATACAACACTATACTTTATGGTTGTATTTAGGATACAACATTCAGGAGGCACCAACAACAGCAAGTAGGAATGACTGATAGTGGTCGACGACAACCTACAAATGGACCATGGTGGTCACTAGCTTCGAAGGCTGGAAGTTGACAAATAGAGAGGGTCTTTTATAGTCTCTTGAGTAAGGGCATTTTTTATGTTTTGATGAATAACTTGTCCAACCACCTAATCAAACGACTCACATGGATCTCTTTTGATCATAATTTTTTTTTAATGATTTGAGTATCATAATAAGCTTGGAATTAAATGAGTTTGTGCTCATTGAATTCCTTTTATTAAGACGCTCGATTTCACAATAAACCTGTCAAATTTATTGTTCATTCTATCATTCAATTGATCATCCAAATCCATTAAATATGCTTTAATTGATTCATCTAAGCTTGATCAAACTCAAATTAAACTAATTTTTGGCATCACACGATTTGTCTTGTATAGACAGTCCTTCGAAATTATACGACCTTGAATTTAAATATGAAATTATTTTTATGAGAAAAAAAATCCCCAGAACATGTGCGAGACAATAGAAATTTATAAATGAAAAAAATAATATTTAGTTTTAATACATAGTATAAATGTTCGAATCATTGCATGAAGCTGTGGCCCGACACCCGCAAGTCGATGAGGTCACCAGCAGCAACTCATCACCCACCGACGAGATCAAAAGCAACAAGTCATCTCCCAGGTCGTGATCCCAAAATTTCGGCACATCCAGATGCGAGCTGGTGCGGACGCAAGACCGCGATGCGGGACAGCAAGAAAGCAGGACAACGATATGACTCGTCAACACTTACGACACATCATGCCATTATTCTACGAATTTCTTTTCATATTAATTTGTAATTTAAGTGCAGATCAAAAATTGAAAATTAAAATATAGCATAAAATGAAAATCGCTAACAAAATATAAATTCGCTCGTGCCGGAGGTGCCCCGCGGCGAAATAGCGCACCATTTTCATAATTCATCGCTACGTAAAAGATCCCCACCGAANCAGGACAACGATATGACTCGTCAACACTTACGACACTTCATGCCATTATTCTACGAATTTCTTTTCACATTAGTTTGTAATTTAAGTACAGATCAAAAATTGAAAATTAAATTATAGCTAACAAAATATAAATTGGCTCGTGCCGGAGGTGCCCCGCGGCGGAATAGCGCACCATTTTCATAATTCATCGCTACGTAAAAGATCCCCCACCCACTGACTTCCCAAAATACCCCTATTAATTATCATCGGGCCATTCCCGGGAAATAAAATGCCTCTATTTATATAGCCTCGCATTTCTCATTTTCAAAGAAGAAAGTAGACGATAGCTAGTGCGAAGGCACGGAGAAGATGAGCACGACAGCCGTACTAAACAGGCCATTGACAACCCTGTCCGTGGCCGCCTCCGCCGCCGCCGCGTTTCTCTTCTCCGGCGCTCTTTTCCTCTCTACTTTCATCCTCCGCGGCGACAGTTCTCTCTTTNGTGCTCAATTTTTGTGTATTTTGGGTTTGGAAGAGTGAGTGGATTTTGGTGGTGAGTGTGTATGGATAAAGTAAAATGCATGATGATGTGAAGTTTAGTGTGTGTGTATGTTGANTGAGTGGATTTTGGTGGTGAGTGTGTATGGATAAAGTGAGATGCATGATGATGTGAAGTTTAGTGTGTGTGTATGTTGGAGTTAATATCCAAGTCATAAAGGGTTTCCCTAAAGCCTTATGATTCTATGGGAAATCTCTTTGAGTTTTATCACGTTGGCCTTAACCAACTCAAACGAGTGTTGAGGGTTTGAGGGCATTCATGCGAGACTTCACAAAAGAGCTAGGAGTTGATTAGAATTTTTAAGGGGGTTGATCCTATTACTAGTTTTCTAGTATAATTGATAAAAAAAGTTCTATGGCTAGATCCTAAGATTTTGGAGAAGAATTTAGACCTCACCAATAAAGATATAAAAAAAAGTTTTTAATTAAGTTATGGTAAACTAAGAACTTTAAGGCGTTGGCAAGAGGATCAAACATGAATATTCTCAAGCTGATCAAACTTAGTTTATTGCTCAGGTTACAAAACTACTCTTTATTGGCAAATATCTTCTAAGCGTCAAAGAATTTAAGATTGGATTTTTCCATCTCATTCATATGATCCGGTAAGGATAAGCCTTAGGTGCTAAATCTTTCTTTCTTATGGCATCCTCAATTATAACTTTGGTTCTCAGATTGATGATTATTGGAGTGAGAAGCTTTAGAATTGTTGCCATTTTACAAGTTGATCAATAGATGCAAAATCTTAGAATACAAGTAGATGACATCAAATTATCAGGAGNGACCTCACCAATAAAGATATAAAAAAAAGTTTTTAATTAAGTTATGGTAAACTAAGAACTTTAAGGCGTTGGAAAGAGGATCAAACATGAATATTCTCAAANTCTATTCCGCCGCGGTTATGGCGAGGGGGAGGCGGGGGGAGGGGGTTACGGATGTGTTCCTGCACGATGTTGAAAGGAATGTGGAGAAGACTTATGCCATGGAGTTTCTATGCAAGAAATACCTGGTCGAGGGTTCTGGACGTTTATGGCACTTTCAGATCCCGGCGGCGAGGGGAAACGAGACATCCACGATGGACGAGTTTTGCTGAAGCTTCTTCTTTGGTTCCTTCGACAACTCGTATTGATACGGGAGGGTTTTGGTTTCATGCAGATCGGGCTGCAGAAAATTTTCTTTCTCCTTATTGTCATCTTTCCTTTTATTCATTTATAAATTTATATTAGTTGTCTAATAACTAGGGTCATATGATAAAAATGACTTACACGGTTCAGGCCGAATTGTCATGTGACATCCTATTATTGAACACATAATATAAATTAGANGCACTTTCAGATCCCGGCGGCGAGGGGAAACGAGACATCCACGATGGACGAGTTTTGCTGAAGCTTCTTCTTCGGTTCCTTCGACAACTCGTATTGATACGGGAGGGTTTTGGTTTCATGCAGATCGGGCTGCGGAAAATTTTCCTTCTCGTTATTGTCATCTTTTCTTTTTATTCATTTATAAATTTATATTAGTAGTCCAATGACAAGGATCATATGACAATTTGGTCAAGTGACTTACACGGTTCAGACCGGATTGTCACGTGATATCCTATTATTGAACACATAATATAAATTAGATTTCCTGATATAATAATTTTTCAGAACCAGTAATTACTCCATATATATATATATTGTTAGGCTTGTATATATTCCTAATTGTAGGTACTAATATATATTCCTACATTGATTACAATATTACTCAATTTTTGTAATAAAAGGTACAACTTTTTGCAATAATTTTACTAGCATTGATACGTTTACTATTAAATAAATATTATGATAAATAAGCAAGAGTTTATTAGAATAGACTTGTGTAGCAATAATTTTAAATAACTATATAATATATCAAAATTATAAATGATAAAAATCATTTATTTGTAAATGATTAAATAATATATAAAAATTAAGGAAGATCAAGAGATAACCGTGAAAAAGGAGCTGATCCCACTTCAAATTTGTTTTATTAATGGCTTTTTCACATGTGAAAGAGTATTGTACCTTATTTCAGTGCGCGTTATTAAGAAAACCATCGGTTTAAAGCATAAATAAATTCTTAGAAGTCACAAAATAGAAACAAAAAACAAAATTTTAATATATAATGTCTTATAAGATTTTATATCATCTTTTTAAATGATTTTAAGCATTTTATATGATTTTAATGTTTATTAAATTTGTATTTTCTCTTCTTAAGCATGTATATGTATATTTAATAAATATTTTGATAAGTGAAATTGAAAATTATTAAAAATATATCATAAACAATAAATCGCTTTAAAATAGTAAATATTTGAATAAAATTGCCCTTTAATAAAATTTAAAGACTTAAATCAAATCGTGACTTGAAACATATAGACCACATACATTCTTGATGATTTTTTAGGTCATTGACTCAAGCTTTAATTTAGGGAGATTGTCATTGTTGTCATTTATTTGTGTTATTGTGCTATGTTCTGGATTTCCTGTTATACTAGATGTTGTGGTGCCTTAAGCACTAGACTACATAATAGGGTGGCTACATTAGTATTTTAATACTTTTGTTTTGTAACTAGTCATGCTTAGTGGGAAAGACTTCTTAAAAAATAAGAATTATAAATGTTATACTTTTTTCAAGGTCTGGAATCATACCCCTTAACGTTGTCTAAAAGGATATGGGGATCAAATAGGAACATTATTCTGGAATCTAAAGGAACGAGAGGTAGGGAATTTCATAGATTATGAGCGGAATCACAATGACTTCCCAAGCTATCATATCGTTTGGCTTTATATTTTTGGAAATGATGTTTATTTAATGCTTACTTTGGCCAATTATTTAAATTTTAGGGCTTATACTAACACAATGTTTGATCGTGAAAATAGCCTAGGAAGCTAAGAGAGTTTACGCCGTACCGAAGGAGTGACCTCAAGATCTTAAAACAAGCTAGAACTTATATCACACAACATATGATCGTGCAGAAGCCTAAATGGTATTGTGAGGATTTACATTTTGCTAGATGAACAACTCCGAAGTTATAAAGGTTTATGTTGTTTAAGTCTACATAAAGTTTAGTTGGGGATCGTCCTTTGCTTCATACTTATCTTGATCATCGTCTGGGGTTGTCCACTTCTTGATTGCATCATCGTTGCCCGTTTTCTGAGTAGTTCATTCCAGATTCTTTGTTTTGGTGTTTTGGTTTTATCAAGTGTACTTAAGTTGAATTGATTGTTGTTATTGTTGAGTCGATAAGTTTTATTATAGAGTCTCCACTTAAGCATATGTCTTACATCTGTTATCCTAGGGTCTATTCCAAATGAAAAGCAAAAGGGATAACAACGTCACATGCATAAACACAACATGTACAATAAATTGCAGTTATCATAAAAGGAAATGTACTAGTGCGTATCTGCTGCCTCTGATGAAATTGCAGTTATCACAAGCATAAAATATTTTAAAATTAAAATATGAAATATATACACATGCATGCTTGTATAGAACTGGGTGGTGAACATATATGAAAGATCAGAACTAGACAAAAGTATTTTGAGTTGGGTAGCTCAAATTTATCATTCTCAAGAGACTTGGCAAGCAACCAACAACAGTTCGTGTACGTGAAATCTAACATCGGCTAGAAATTACCAACAAGACGATCAAATGAGGGTATTTCCTAGCCTAATCAAGACAATTGATAACTGGACACTCAAGAGATATCACCCAAAATACTTAGTTTTTCATGCATGTGAATGAGTTAAATTTTCACTAAGCCACCAAAAATTTTAGCTCCATAAGAATATATATATATATATATATATATATATATATATATATATATATTATCATTGTGTCGTATATTTTGTAAATCAGATCGACCATGGGTCAGTTACTCTGTTGGGTTGGAACCATCAACAACCTAAGAAAGCAAGGGTTATTTCTCACCAAATGTCGATGAATAGTAATGTCAATCATGTACCCTCACAAGACCCTTGGGTTAGGAGATACAAAACTATTCTACCATCTCAAACTTAACACCTGATGCCTTTTTCATCACTGCCCATATCACCAACATGTTCAGCTTATATGCCAATTGATTTTTCATATAATTTGCCATGCTTCAATTTTTTTTCAATTAGCAAGGGTAATTTAGGCACAAAGTATAAGGCCCAAACTCTTGAGCATTGGATATTATTTTAGGTTAAGTTGTAACGGGATACTTCTTATTAACATACTTTAATTTGAAGGGGTCTANCAAGGGTTATTTCTCACCAAATGTCGATGAATAGTAATGTCAATCATGTACCCTCACAAGACCCTTGGGTTAAGAGATACAAAACTATTCTACCATGTCAAACTTAACACCTGATGCCTTTTTCATCACCACCCATATCACCAACATGTTCAGCTTATATGCCACTTGGATTTTCATATAATTTGCCATGCTTCATTTTTTTCTTCAATTAGCAAGGATAATTTAGGCACAAAGTATAAGGCCCAAACTCTTGAGCATTGTATATTATTTTAGGTTAAGTTGTAACAGGATACTTCTTATTAACATACTTTAATTTGAAGGGGTCTGAATCATATCTCGGTGAGGGACACTGGCTAGAACTTCATGTTGATTTAAGTTGAGTTTGGAGCAATTTTGGTAGGGCTTCGCCAAAGTCTGTGCACACCTCTCCTTTAGCCGTGAGGGCTGGACAAATTATAGGCCAAGGATTGGGCCAATGGGCTAATCAATGGGTGAAAAAAGAGGCTGAGATGGCGNGCTTCGCCAAAGTCTGTGCACACCTCTCCTTTAGCCGTGAGGGCTGGACAAATTATAGGCCAAGGATTGGGCTAATGGGCTAATCAATGGGTGAAAAAAGAGGCTGAGATGGCAGTGAGGTGGAGGCAAAGCTCCAATATGGGTGAGCCACATTGGATGGGCTCAAATTTGGGCTTTCCCTCATGGGAGTCTCTCGGACTTTGGCTTGTTACCGACCATGGTGGCTAGATAGGGCATGGGTGGTCACTATCCACCTGTGAGAGACCGATGGTGGGTAGGGCTGAAGTCAATTGGGTGGTCAAAAGTTTCCATAGGTTAAATTTGAATGGAATGGGTGTTTAATCACTTTTGGTTTGACTTGTGTTTGACTCATGGATATGGGGATGGGCCACTTTCAATGTGGCTTGATCTAATGGATGGATATGGGCATGGGCCACTTTCAAGGTGGCTTGGCCTAATGGGCTTGGGTGGTTAGGTCTCAGCCACTTTCAAGGTAAGATAAAGTACTTTTAGTGGAATAATTAAACAAGGTTCTCCCTTTGCAACTTAGGGAATGGTGACATGTCATGACTCACATGGCTCACATGTGGCTTGGAGGAAGCCTCATGGCTTGCATGTGGCTTAGATAATTTTCATAAATAAGGGTTTTAGAATNGCTTGGAGGAAGCCTCATGGCTTGCATGTGGCTTAGATAATTTTCATAAATAAGGGTTTTAGAANTAGAGATGATGAGGCTCTCCAACTGGCTATGTGGTGATGCATTCGAGTGCTAAAATGTCAATCTCTTGGGTTTTGAAACTTGGACTGGGCGCTACAATGCCGTCTTACTGGCATTGGAACGTTGCTTGCTTGGTGNTAGAGATGATGAGGCTCTCCAACTGGCTATGTGGTGATGCATTCGAGTGCTAAAATGTCAATCTCTTGGGTTATGAAACTTGGACTGGGCGCTACAATGCCGTCTTACTGGCATTGGAACGTTGCTTGCTTGGTTTTGGAGAACTACTAGTTTTGCGTTAGGGTACAAGTTACAAAATAAAAAATTTTTAGAACAACGCTTTGGAACCTAATACAGAGAGGCAGCATCTGTAACTCCCGATAAAGTCACCATCAAACTTAATCGGCGAAATTGAGGCCATCGAGTAACCATTTGTTTAACACAATCAAGTTCCACATAATAAGGTTTCCTATTATATGTTTGATTATAGCTGGTTGCTATAATACCCTTGGCTCTAATCCTAGCACACAAAATGCCTTTACTTGTTTTCGACTTTGTTGCTTAAAGATGAATATTATATCAATTCAGTTATAAAGGTTCTATAAACAGTGCAATTCAATTCTTCTGCCTTCTACTCATCCGCTATATATAGATTAGTTATACACTTACATAGATTTCACAGTCGTGGCCGGAGCCTAAGTCATCATACAACACCATAATATGATTAGGTAAATAGATTTATTTATTTTATTAGAAATTTCTAATATTGCTTCTCATTCTTGTCGTTTTAGATAAACTACACTATTGTTCTCTTCTGAAATTATATGTTCAGTATAATTGCTAATGTTCTACCTTCATATGTGCTTAAAAAAATNCCACATAATAAGGTTTCCTATTATATGTTTGATTATAGCTGGTTGCTATAATACCCTTGGCTCTAATCCTAGTATACAAAATGCCTTTACTTGTTTTCGACTTTGTTGCTTAAAGATGAATATTATATTAATTTAGATATAAAGGTTCTATAAACAGTGCAAGTCAATTCTTCTGCCTTCTACTCATCTGCTGTATATAGATTAGCTATACATTTACATAGATTTCACAGTCGTGGCCGGAGCCTAAGTCATCATAGAGCACCATAATATGATTAGGTAAATATATTTATTTATTTTATTAGAAATTTCTAATATTGCTTCTCATTCTTGTCGTTTTAGATAAACTACACTATTGTTCTCTTCTGAAATTATATGTTCAGTATAATTGCTAATGTTCTACCTTCATATGTGCTTAAAAAAATCCCTTTTTTCAAGATGATGAATGCTGATTGTCTTCCTTACTGGTGGCATTCATGACACCAACAGTCCTTACAGCTGAAAAGGATGCTACCTGCACGCAAAAAGTCATGCGCTTTGATTTGGCAAAGGCGTACTCTCGAATTCGGCAAGGAATTTATTTTTCTCTAAACTAAACTTGCAGAAGGACGAAAGATATAGATTTTATTTATAGATTTGTATTTAAAAGAACTGCAGCCATAAATGTGTGCTCTTTGCTGTACAACTTTTTAACTAATACCATGCAGCTTTTTTAATTAATTCTCAAGTAAAATTATTCAGCACTTGTGATAAATTTTATATTATGATAAAGTTATTATGTTTCTAAATTAGTAAGATTTAAATGTCATCTGAATTAGATTATTAGTTCTTGGTTAAGATAACAAAAACAGCCAAATTAAGGTGCTGGGAATGGTCATTTCATTCTTTCCTCCAAAATTCACTTGAGAAAGGGATATTTAAGGATTTGCATGAGAGTGTGTTGGTGCACAACTGAGAAACAATGGACTGTTCCTCTTATGTTAGGGATTCAAATAAGCACATGTCATTCATTGATTGGTAAAATAAAATTTCATTTTTCTTGACTTAATGTTATATATTGTGGAAATGTAACGGTTTTTTTTTTTCTTGGGATAGAGCTTCAGCGTCTAGTGTTGTTCCAAATTCATTCTTTATAAACTTCATCAATTTTTAATTGATATCCTAAGTGAACATCCAAAGCTTATCAAAATTTTCAACTTTGTCGAAAATGTTTTGGTACATTGATAACTGCTTCAATCTTTTTAGGTCTTTACCTATAATGGGCATTTCAACAAAAAATTTAGTAACATATACTTGTCCAACTCACTTAAAGGAACATGATGATGAGAATCCACTAGTTGAGAGAGTATTATATATTAACAATGTTTTATGGATCAAACTCTAAAATTCATGTTGTAGGAAGTGATGTTCGTGGTAATCTTCTTTTGCAACAAGAAGAAAGAGACAAAAGAGGAAATCTTTTCAATAAAGATTAACCACTAAGAATGGGCATGCCCTCTAATTTGACGTGAAAAATGTCATAAAATCTAAATTAGGAACACAAGAGGATCATGTTGAAGGACTGTTGACCTCATTTTTGGTAAGGTCTAGTTTTCTCTTCGGTAGAAACCTAAGATCTAGCCATAGGACTTTTCTGTTGACTATCCTAGAGGACTAGTGATGTACCCTCTATTAGAAATTCTAAACACTTCCTTATTCCTTTTTGAAATTTCATATGTTTGTTCTAACCTCTAGCACGTAGAAGGTTGGAAACAAAATGGGAAAGCTCAAGGAGAATTTTTATAAGATCAATCGAGGCCTTAGGGGCACCCTCTTTGACTTTGCGTGGCTTGGACTTTCACAAACACACTTGAACCTATCACAAACTCACACATTTCCAAACCCTAAAATTACTTACACTTAACCTACCTCCTAACTCTTTTGGAAACTCATGTGAGTGGTCTCAAGCCCTAGACCTTTGATCAAGATGGCCATAACCAACATATAAATGAGTTCTCCTATGAACCTTATAGCTTTAGGGAAACTTTTCATGCTTGCATAACCACATAATTCGATCTCCACCAATTAAACCCATTAGCCAAAATCAAACCCAAATTCAAATTCAAGTCCAAATTTCATCATGAAAAATCCTAAAATTTACTAAAATCCAAAATTAACCCTTTTATCCCATTACTAAATTTCAAAAGCCTACCCCACTTGATTTTAAAAAGCCCATGCTTAAAAAATTCCAGAAGTCCAAACTTTAATTCTTTTTGAAAAGCCCAAAGCCCACATCACAATTTCATTTCCATTATCCATTTAATCAAATTAAATTATAGACCATGCCATACATGATTAAATTATCCCATACTTGGATTTATACCAACACCTCACTAAAATCCCCAAAATTCCATAATCCTTCTTCATGAATGTTGGGCAAGCCACATGCAAGCCATGAAGCCTTGTCCAAGCCATATGTGTGTCATATGAGCCATGGAAAGTCATAATGCCTTAAGTAGAAAAAGGAGGACCTTCTTTCACCTCCCACAAAAGTGTATTAAGCAAAACCCTTACCCCACCAAATTTGTATTTCCCATGCCAAATCAATCACCCAAGTCCCTAGAGGTTGACCCACCAACTCCAGCCACCTTGGACTTGACCCCAAGGCATTTCCATGGGTTTGAACCCATGGTTAACCCAACCTAACCCAAACCCATGACCCATTTTTGGAAAACTGCAATCACCCATGTTTGAACCAAATTGACTTCACATCTCCCCAATTTTAACCTCCCAAAGTGTGGAGGTGACTTGGTCTAGCCTGCTAGCCACCCTAGCCGCCGAAAAACACCATGGCCGAGGGAACCCCCATGGTGAAAACACCCAATTAGACCCATCCAAGCTGGCTCAACCTAAATGGTTACTTGCCCTCTTCTTCCCTGTAGCTAAGCAATTCCTTGCACCCACCAACCAGCCCAATTGAGCCCTCCTTCCCCCTCTATAACTAAGTCATCACCCTACGACAAAAATAAAAAAGTGCACAAACCTTGTGGAAACTCTGGAGAAATCATTCCAAACTTCCGTTACTTTCACACAATCCCAATCATTTTTGGTCCCTCTTCCCCACTGAGAAACCCTAATTTCACCACTGAAATCCAGGGTTTTTTAAGTTCATTACGCCAAACTCCACAAAACCTCAAACTGATTTTCCAAAAGCTTCCCCATACTTCAAAATCACTTCCTCAATCAAAAACCTATAATTCCGATCACCCTAACCTAGTTCAAGACCAAAACTGATCCACCCTTTGATCGTACTTCTAGACGGACCCAACCATAGATCAAATTGAAGATTGGAGGACGTTCGTGGAATCAAGGCAAAGCTCAGGAACCAATTCAATTGAGGCTACTCCTCTTGGACAAATGTATGGATCAAAATCCCTAATTTTACCCTCAGTTTAGAACTTTATGAACCAAACTTGTATTGCATGTGTACTTAGCCTCAAAGATGTGTTTATCTCACTTAGATGAAGGTGTAGGAATAACCATACTTAATTTGGTTAAGTATCGAGCGAGATCTTAAAGATAGAAAACTTGTGGTTCTCGGGTTAAGAAGATCGAGGACGATGAACAGATACAGTCTGTTTCTATGTGTACCAAATGAACGGCTTAGATAAGGTCGGATAAAGGAATGGGGCATGAACGTGGAGCTGACAAGGCACTAACACGAATAGCAAAGGCTTACCTATGTAAGAAAACACGTATTCTACTTTTTAAAGGTAAATTGTGGTATTTTTGATGTGATATGAAAGATTTGGGTGCATAAATGTAAGAGAGTAAAAGTTTGTGTGGTAGATATGTAAATACATAAGATTTGTTCTGTATGTATGTAAATTCCCCTAACTTTTCATATTGGTTGAGCAGTTTTTTTGGTGTCTCCTGTTGAAAGCTTGCCAAGCTAAATATGTTTACGATTAAGAGACACTTTGCATAGTTTGCTTTGTGGTTTTGAACGTCTTGTTGGTGTATGGCATTTGTGCCTCCCATTTTTTTTTCTCATTAATGTAAATTGTGGCTATTGCTAATTTCATTATTGGTATATATGCCACCTTACCTATGTAAGAAAACACGTATTCTACTTTTTAAAGGTAAATTGTGGTATTTTTGGTGTGATATGAAAGATTTGGGTGCATAAATGTAAGAGAGTAAAAGTTTGGGTGGTAGATATGTAAATACATAAGATTTGTGTTGTATGTATGTAAATGCCCCTAACTTTTAATATTGGTTGAGCAATTTTTTTGGTGTCTCCTGTTGAAAGTTTGTCAAGCTAGATATGTTTATGATTAAGAGACACTTCACATAGTTTGCTTTGTGGTTTTGAACGTCTTGTTGGTGTAGGCATTTGTCCCTCCCATTTTTTTCTCATTAATGTAAATTGTGGCTACTGCTAATTTCATTATTGTTAATTTTTTTTCTTATTCATTGCTGATTAGGCTGCAAAGCTTATTGCAAATTTGCTTATAATAGGCTCTGGAATTTTATGAAGGGCTGTCTTCCAAGCATATCGTAAAGAACTTGAAAGTGAGTTGCTTGTTCTCTTTTTCATTTATTGCATTTCATACTGATTCAATCTATTAAATTTCACTTGTTATGTGATTAGTTAACTTTTGAAAATAAATAAATAAATAAATAAACATTAGCCATTGAAATGCTTTGAGATAAAATTCTATAATTTACTCATTAATGTAAATTGTGGCTATTGCTAATTTCATTATTGTTTTAGATGATGCTCTTGTTCTAACTAGAAAAGAACTTAAAGAAGATTGGATAATATAAAGATCATCTAGAAAGAGGAAGATTAATGGTAGTCGTGAACTCAATTGTGCAATCTAGAAGCTCTTAGTGTTCAACATTTGGGTAAGATTCTTGATATGAATGAATTGGATTCTTACCTTAGGATCACTAGAGAAAGGAAGGACAATGATGAAGTCTAATTCCTTGCTTGTTTCACTCATTTTGCGATTTTAGTGATTTAAGTTTCATATTCAGAAAATTTGAGAGATTACTAAAAAATTGCCTCTAATCGGTTAAAGAATCTTATTTCAAAGCATAAATTGAATTTCTTCAGTATCTTGGAGCCTATTGTTGATATGAAAAATAATGATAAGTATAAAAGGAAGGTTGGTGATTTTAATCTTGTTTGCAACCTCAATAACAAGATATGGTTCCTTTGGGGAGATGATGTAAATATTAATATTTTAATCAATCAAGCATAATTTCTTCATATTAAATTATTCATAATAGATTTTTTTTATTCTTTAACTGTTGTTTATTCGGGCTATTCTAAGATTGATAGGTGGGATCTTTGGAATCACCTAAGGGCTCTCAGAGATAATAGTGAGGCTTGACTTGTAGGTGGTGAATTCAACATGATTACTTCGGTTGCTGAAAAAAAGGTGGTAATCTTCCAAACATGATTTTGATTTCAAATTTTAATGACACTCATTTTGATGCAAGCTTATTTGATTTAGGATTTAAAGGGAATCCTTTTACTTGGTTGAGAGGTTTGGTTTTAGAAAGACTTGATAGATTTATTTCAAATGCCAAATGGATGAATAATTTTCACTCTTACAATGTTCATCATTTACCTATATGTGCCTTTGATCATACTCCTTTACATAATTCTATAAATTCTTCTACTATATATGTCATTATATTCATTGCAAGTAGAAAGGGATTTGGATTATATAAGAACTTTCCAAAATTTAACTAGTTTTTATATAATTTAGTTAACTTTGATTTTAGAGTAAACTAGTGAATTTAGAAAATCTAACTTTTTGGAAAATTCAGGCTAAGATGAGTTATTGTAAAGTAGAACTTTTATTGAAGTCATTACAAATTAACATGTTTCCTCGTGGGATCGACACTTAGGTTTTTTAAAAGAAAGTTCTATATTACTTGAAAGATATGTGCACTTGTACAAACCCCTAGTGTGCAAACTATAAATCAAATTCTAAACCCCTAGTACTACTACTAAAATTACATTTAAATATTTATATCAAGATATACTCAAATGAAGGACTTTAGACTCCAATATCAACCTCCATTATTTTTGTTTTTCTTAAAGTCTTTCTTTAAGTTTAACCACAAGAAGGATATCACTGGCGAAAAACATACACCAAGGTGCATCCTCCTATAAATGTCTAGTAAGAGCAACCATATATAAAGCAATACTATATGTGCTTAAAGTCAATTTTTGTTGTAATTAGGGTTGTTAATGCTCCAATTTCAAGCCGAGCTTAGGTCAACTCAAAAAAAATTTGATAAAAATTTTGGCTCATAGCTCAATTGGTTTAGTTCAATCCGATATTGATCCAAGATAAAATTGAAATTAATTTTTGAACAATTAATAATCTTTGAGCTAAGTTTGCTAAATTCATAGTCATATGTTGTTAATGATTCAATTATGAGCTCAAGAAAAAAAATTGATACAAAATTTTGGTTTGTAACCTGATAAGTTTACTTCCATCCAATCTTGATCTGAGCCAAAATTCAAATCAATCTTTGAGTAATTAATGATATTCAAGCTAAACTCATAGCCCTAGATGTAATCCAGTTGCAATAAGAAAATACTTAGCAAACCTCTGAGATGGTAAATCTAAACCCTAAGTGCATTCTTCAAAGAAAATGAAAATGAGGATGGCAAGTACCTTTCTTGATTGTTTCAAGCAGCAAAGGAGCGAATTGAGGAGAGTAATGAGAGTTTTTTTTATCACTGTATAGCCACAAACTCACCACAGAGTTCCCAGTAGCTCTTATTCAAACAGTATCATGAGGGTTTTGAGGATGAAGGAGATTTTTTTGGATGAAATGAGAAGTGAAATGCAAGGGTTTTGGGGAGAGGCGAGGGATTCATGTAGAGAAGACGAGAGTTTGAGAGGAGAGATTAGGGCAAGACCAAGAGGGAGGTGCTTTCATGTGCGATATAATATATAGTTCTGGTAGCTTATAAATGACTTTCATTGTGTTGGTTATTAACACTATTACCGATGGTCATTCTCGTCGCTTAATAATAAAATGTGTCGGTTAAAACCATGCCAGATAATAAGTTCAAAGATAACCGATGAACTATAACCATAGATTAATATTTACTTTTATCTGATGGGTTATTCCATCGGTTATAATTAAAAACAATCAAAAAATAAAATATTGCTGATAAGTGATGGTATATGTTGTATTTATGTCGTCACAAATAACCAAGATAAAAAACAATCATAAAACCATAGGTAATTAGAACAAATTTTTTTACGTGTAAAAAGCCGTCGATTTTAGCTCTTTTCCCTGTAGTGCTCTCTAAGCACATTAGTTGGTTTTACATAATTTACAAGTATTACTAGTCTACATAGCGGTTTAGGCGAGCTCATGTTTGACCTTTTCAGATCTAAATGAGAAAAACATAATACATATTAAAAATATATTTAAAATTATTAGATTTTACGCTATTAGTATTACATAAGTGGGTATGTGTGTGTGTGTGTGTGTGTGTATAAATGTATATATCAACTTGATTAATATCTTAATTAAATCCTTATCTTAGCGATGCGCTCTTCGCGATATTTTTTTTAAACTTGGTCAGACTACTTTGAATAAGTGTGTCTTTCACTAATCAATGTTATTAAAATTTTCATTATTATCCTTTTAGTTATTCTCTATTGATTGAGAATCTTCATAGATTGATAATGCTATTTAGTATTAATCTATTCATAGTGTAGTTTAACCCTGTTGCTTCGAAGTTTTACATTCATCACATAATGGTCTTATGATTGGATCTCCTTTGAATTAGTTATTCTCTTTTGATAAGTTAATATCCAATAGATTCATGTTTTCTTTATCTTATTCTTTGATTTAATGAATTTACCATTTGCCAACCTTTTAAATTTAGCTAAAAAAATTATTTAAGTTCTACTTTGATTTAAACATTCAGTTTTTTGCTAAATTGTTTCATTATTTAGTTACACCCTATGTTAAATGCCTCTTAGTTTTTAATATACACTACATTTCCTAACTACATTATGTTTTCTTAATGCTCCATATGTTTAAATAACCTTAAAATTGCAGATGTTTGCCAGTTTTTAAGTAATTTTCTCCCACTTAAACACTTGAGTTTTACTATAATATTTAAAGTTCTCAACTATATCTTTTATTTATTTTTATTACATTTGCATATGCATGAGGTTTGTCAACACAAATAAGTTTAGATTATTCTTTCAATTTTAAGAATTAACCCATTCATGATAATTTTAATTATATTATTAAATAATATTACATCAAATAATATGAATTAAATTATTCTCATCATGACATTCTTAACTCTTCAAGAATATTTTTTTAATAAACCCTGTAGAGAATTTTATTCAATCCAAAATAAACTTACAACAAAAGACAAGAGGACCCTACTACACACTCCCAACAACAACTCACATTAAAAAAAAAAAACTAAGGTTTCTCTCAAAAAAAAAAAAAAAGATACAACACATCCCACCAACGATCACAAAAACCAAAAACTATATACAAATTTTACAATAAGTCCAACTAAATTTGATAAAGGTCCCTAAGGAATTGTCTAGAAATGATAACATAATTATAAAGACTCCCCAATTTTGCAGCCCAATGAGCAACCTCATTGCACTCTCTTTTAGTATGGGTTCAGTTGATTTACAAATTCTTGAAAAACTTTGCAAGTCTTTTCAACTGAATATTGATGCTCCAAAGATGAACTTTCAAGGCCCCACAAAAATTCCAAAGTAATAAAGAATCAATTTCTAAGATAATGTAATTCTAGCCACACTTCCTAGCAATCAAAAGCCAACATACTACAGCATTAGCTTCAACCACTAAGGGAGAAACAAGCACAACAACAACACTAAACCAATAGATGGCCAATCCTAAAAATTCCCAGCACACTCCTCCAACAGCTGCTTTATTAGCTTTCCAACTACCATCAACATTACTTTAATAAAAGGGGCAACCAGTTTCATCCAAGTCACAACCAAATTTGAATTAACAGTAGGAATGTCCAAAATATTCAAATTAAGGAAGAATTCTATAAGTATATCATTAATTTTGTACTTAGAACCATTAAAAGTAAGGCTGTTAATCAATTAATTGATAATCATACCAAATATTTTATTGACATTTGGTACATCATCCTTATATTTAGTATTATTATGAGTAAACCAAATGAACCAAAGAATAAAATAATGTATGTTAGAAAAAAAAAGCATAACGAAGAGTTCCTCAGTCCTTAAAGGTGTCATCCAACTCCTTAAAGTTACCTTCAATCCAGCTTCTCTTAAATAAGACAAATATTTTGCTCCACATCTCCTCAGCAAACCTGCGACGAATAAATAATTGATTAATAGATTCTTCCTCTTTTCTACAAAGTAAACAACAAGAAGGTATCTTAAGTCCTTCCAATTTTAAGATGTCATCTATAAGAAAGATTTTAAATGAAACAAGAGAGAGAAGGTTTCACCCAAGGGTTCCAAATCCACTTGAGATCCACTTGAGATCCATATCTTGAAAAGTTTGAAAAGAATTAGCAAGGGATTTAGCAATTGTATCCCCAATTTTACCTTTAATTTTAGGAGTATCATTACTCCCATTACTAATAGGTACTTTAGAGATAAAATTAGCATCATAAAGCATAGGTGTTTACTTGAATTCACCATAACTCCAAGTATTATTCATCCATAAATCTTTAACTTTAATATTAACATCCATTGGATCACCATAGCAGTCTACAGAAGCACCATTTCCTAGCCAATCATCAAACCCAAAGGATACATTCCCACTTCTAATGTCCCAATTGATAAGCATTTTAGTATCCTTAGAGACATTTAACATCCCTTTCCAAATATAAGAGTCAAAATTGGAATAAGTAACAACAATAGGATTAGTATTATTAAAATATTTAGCAAACAAAAGGGAGGCCCATATCAAATCATTTTTCTTAAAACAATACCAAAGTTTCATATAATTACTACGAATGGTATCCTTTAAACTTCTAAGGCCAAGACCTCCTTTATTCAAATGCTTACAAAGCTTATTCCTCTTTTCCAATGAAAATTTTGTTTACCATTTCCATCCCAAAGAAACTTATTAAATAATGTTTCCAATCTATTGATACTAGTTAAAGGCATATTAATGACTTGCATAACATAAAGAGGAATATATATGAGAATACCCTTTCAAGATAATTATCTTAACTCCAAAAGAGAGGAACTTATTCATCGTAGAAGAAATTATATTCTTAATTTTATTAAACAAGTTGGCGAACAGAAGTTTCCTCTTACTGTTTTTATTCAACATAAACCCAAAATAAACCTGAGGAAGATTAGCTTTATTACAATTGGTATGGTTCACCATCCAATTCTTATTAGTAGAAGAAACATGTTTAGAGCAATAAAGATGACATTTGGAAGTATTAACATCATACCTAATGTCTCCTGAAATTAAAGAACTGCTTTTTAAACTTTACTAATATATCTTTTGTTAGCATTAGTAAAATATTTAAATCATCAACATAGCTCAAATGAGAGATACCTACCATACCTCTAAGAAGATAATACATGTTAGAACATTTAGAAAATAGTTTATTTAAACATTTAAATAAATAATTAAATGCAATGATAAATTAATATGGGGACAGTGGATCACCTTGTTTAATTCCTCTAGAGGCCTTAAACCTGAGGAAGATTAGCTTTATTCAATTGGTATGGTTCACCATCCAATTCTTATTAGTAGAAGAAACATGTTTAGAGCAATAAAGATGACATTTGGAAGTATTAACATCATACCTAATGTCTCCTGAAATTAAAGAACTGCTTTTTAAACTTTACTAATATATCTTTTGTTAGCATTAGTAAAATATTTAAATCATCAGCATAGCTCAAATGAGAGATACCTACCATACCTCTAAGAAGATAATAAATGTTAGAACATTTAGAAAATAGTTTATTTAAACATTTAAATAAATAAATAAATGCAATGATAAATTAATATGGGGACAGTGGATCACCTTGTTTAATTCCTCTAGAGGCCTTAAAGAAACCACAAACCCTACCATTAATTAAAATAGATTAAAAAATATTTTTTAGAATTTTACAAATGATACTAAAAAAGTCTTCCTGAAAGCCAATAACATGAAGCACATCCTAGATAAATTCTCATCTGATAATATCAAAAGCCTTTTAGATATCCATTTTGAAAATCATATTACCACCATTACCTTTTTTATCTAAGTCCAAAAGCATCTCCTAAACAGTTAAAGCATTATCACAAAATATTTGTACCACTAATAAAAGAAATTTCATTTAGACTAATAATATCTTTTAGAAAAGGTTGAACTCTTTTAACTAAAATTATTGAAATAATTTTAGAAACTACAGCATTTAAACTAATAGGTCTAAATTCATCCCAAGAGCCAACATTATTCTCTTTCAGAATCAAGACAATTTTAGAGGTTTTAAAGTATTTAGGCAAATCATCCTCCCCCCCCACTCCCCCTAAAGAAACCTTGGATAACATCAACCAATTCAAGCTTAATAATGTCTTAACTGCTTTTATAAAATTCAACTGTGAAACCATCAGAACCAACAACCTTACCAGCTTCCATATTATCAATGATATTTTTGATTTCTTCTGTAGTACGAATATGAGTAAGATTCCTGCTATTTATCACAACATTATCAGAATAAATGTTTGTATTAATTTTAGAAAGAATATTACCATTACAATTAAAAAGATCTAATAAAGAATTTAGTTCCATCTTCTTCAATGTTAAGAAGATTGGAGAGTAAATTCCCATATAAATTAATGATTTTGGCAATCAAATTCATTTTCCTTCTATTTTTGATAAAAGCGTGATAAAAAATAGAATTTCTATCACCATCAGTGAAATCATGGTTAGCCGAGTTTTGAGCATAGAACTTTTTCTCCATATCAATAGCTTTATTCAAATCATGTTAGCTTCGTAGAAGAAAATCCCATCAAATAATATCATTGTTATAATCCTGTTCTAAAGCTTTCACACTGCCTACAACTTCAGCCATCTTATGATAAATATTACCAATAATATTCTAGTTCTAGCTTTTAAGCTTATTAGCCAAATGTTTATGTAAAAGCCATACTTTAAGACCAGGTCTACCATAAGCACTATACTTCCAATTCTCTTTAACAAACTGTAAGTAAGAAGGCTGCATGATCCACATGTTAAAAATCTAAATATGTACTTGTTATACATATTGCTATCATTAACTTTCAAAAGAAGAGGAGCATGGTCAAAAGCACTTATAGCAAAAGGAATGACCTCATGCATATGAAATTTTATTTACCCAAGTAGAATTGGCAAGAAATCTATCTAACCTTTCATAAACCTGCTCTTTACTCTAAGTTAAAGGGTTACCTTCAAAACCCAAGTCAAACAAAATAACATTAAAGAGAGCATTATTGAAATAAAAAATGAGATTTAGATTAGAAAAAACACTACCATTTTTCTCACAAGAAGAAGATTTAAAATTAAAGTCTCCATCCACTAACCAATGCTCATAAATAACATTGATATAATTTATAAGATTCCAAAACTACAATCTCTTCTACGCAGCACAACCAACATAAATAATAGATAAGAATAAATAATCATTATTTAGATGAACTTTAATATGAAGAAGTTGATCATGATTTCTAATTATAACAACCTTCACCAAATCATTCCAAATGAACCAAATATTATTATTAATATTAGCAAAAAGATTAAAATGACCAATCATTCTAAGATACTTGTCATTATTCTTAGAAAGCACAAGTGGTTCAAGATCACTAAAGAAATTCAATTTATGGGAACAAATCAAATTTTTTAGTCTGTTAGAGGCATCCAATTTTGCAATGCCCCTAATGTTCCAAATTTAAAAATTAAACATCATCGTTATTCAAGAATATAAATAACAAGTGCATGGTGTTTTAATTGATCTTTCATTTAAAAATACTTTTAAAAATTCATTATTCTGATGATAGATCTTTGTTAAACTAGATTTCCTATGATGACCAAGCTTGATAGTCTTTCATGATTACATTCGTTGACTGTGAGCATACTAAACCTTTTTCCAACCATTTGATATGATATATAAATAATCTCTTATCATTTAGCATAGGGCTGAGGTGTAATTAAGTTCATATTTTTCTATTACAATTTATAGCTCTTTATGTTTTCTTATGATAACTAATTATCATAACAATAATTTACACTTGAATAAAAGATACATTCTTAAGAGCCACAAGACATAAACCTGGTAATGTAGGTTGTATTTAAAATTTTTTTAGGGTTCATGCATGTAAGATATTTAAGATCTGTTAAATATTTTTTACTATAATATGATATGTTTTTAATATTTCTCTCACATTTGTATGATGGACTATTTGGTCTAAAAAAGTTACCTCTGTATAATAAGTTACAAGAAAGGATTCTCTATAAATTATTGTTTAGAATCAAGTCCAAAAGTTCCCCATGAATATATAACACATCGAGAAAAAAAAAATGTTCCAAGTTATAAGAATTAAATNAAATTTGACTTTGAAAGTTATCAAAATGCATTGAGATTAATGTTTAATTAAGTGGATTTTTTAGTGATATCACTAGTTGTTGGAGACCTCTTAATATTTTATATTGGTTTTGATAAGGGAGATGTGATGAAATTGTTGAAATCAATTAAAGAGATATGAAATAAAACTATAAACAAAAGCAAACAAATTAAGAAAAACACATAAAACATAAAGG
>JXCR01124051.1:49133-67837 GCA_002079205.1 Phalaenopsis hybrid cultivar | reverse complement strand
AAAAAAAACTCTAAAACTATTACAATGACAATTAGTAAGATAATTATATTATTTTTAACATTAACGCGATGTAGCTCCCGTGCCAGACTTTACTCAAGTGATGTTCTCCATTCTCGATCAACATCATCTGGGGAATCAATCGAATCGTCTGCCCAACGGAAGAATCTGCACGGTTCAGCAATGTTCCGTGGGCAGGTATAGAACTTCCTCCCGTAGCTGTGTTGTTGGCGTGACATTAACAGTGAGGGTCGAGGCCACAGTGGCAGTGTTCGTCGGGATGTCTCGGAAATTCATGAGCTCATCTTCTCCTAAGTGCAACAAAAGAGGAAATAACATTCCAGGTGTAACAAGATCTTTATTTGTAAATGACCCATTTTATTAGTACAACAGAGATACACATTGAATGAGAACATTTACAAGGTATAAGAAATTCAGATATCCATCAATACAAGTATGAATTTCGATTTACAACGACTAAATAAAACAAATTAAATAAACCAATAAAGAGAAGATTTAATGTGGTTTGGTCATGTGGATCAACATCCACGGGAAATGAATCAGATATATTCATTACTGTAATAAAACAAAAATATATATCGCTTCCACTCAGCAATGTCTTATTCTCAATGCTAAGAGATGAAAAATAGACCATTTTCATACATTTACAACATATTCCTTTCCTGATGAAAAAAATAAAATGATGTCTTCCATATAGTTTTGCCAGAACAGAACAAATGCGCGCTGTCATAATTTCCTGAATTTTTTTAAGCAGCTTAACAAGAAAGTTATAAATTCTGTTTCATTCTTGTCACCAAACAACCTTGGAGAACATTATCTCTTCTGGTCAACTGAAGGAGTTGAGCAAATGTCTATGTAATTATGTATGAAAATTCAGGTGTTAGAAGATAGAAGTTCAGGTTTTACCCTTGTAATCATAGACTTCCCCAATGGTAGAAATTGCAGCAACATGAGGCAAAGTCACTCCCATGTTATAAATGTTCTCATAAAAATCTACAGAACTCCTCAGATTTCGAGTATAAATTTTCATTGCAGTTAATGTTTACAGGTTTCTAAATCAGCCTCAAATTCATTGCACTTAATATTAGCAAGTTTCCAAAACATCCCCATTGAACTGAATCCAATATTAATTGCATTATAAAGAGAGCAAGTTTCCATGGTAACGACNCAATATTAATTGCATTATAAAGAGAGCAAGTTTCCATGGTAACGACAACAATGGTTGCTTAAAAGTTAAAGTCATCTTAGAGTGCCTCACCAGAATCCAAACTCCCAACAATGTCTTACTCCATAGCTTTACAGAAAATCTAAATAAATTACATGCAAACAAACTTTAGTGGATAAGAAATGCACAAAGAAAAATAATTAATAATTTAGAACATCCAAGAGTATTGATGAGTGTAGCACGATATGATTGTAAATGCCCAAAAAAATATAATTCCGTGGGATTAGCTGTGTCAGATCAGAAGAAAGACATGTCTCAATTTTCAGAATATTACCAAAAGAAGACATAATAAAATAGAACTGTTTACAAGTACGGGTTACATTAAAAAAACACCCAATTTGCAAAATATGATGAGATTTGAATACAAATTTATATGCTTAGCATTTTAAAGTTCATCAAAAACTAAAACTCACGGCTAGCTTTGCAACTTTTGGAGGCCACATATGCTAGAAATCTAAACACATAAGAATATTATGACAATTTCCAATCATACCACTCAATTAATTTTTACTATTATATCTAAAACCTGAACTTGAAAAAGTGCAAATATATAAAGAACTTTATAAATCCTACTTCATTCTTGCCACCAAACAACCTTGGAGAGCATGATCTCTTCTCGTCAGCTCTAAGAGTTGTGCAAAGTGATATGTATGTACATATGAAAGTTCAGGTGTTAGATTTGCAAATGCAGAAACAAAAAAAATACTTTAGAAGATCCAAAAGTTTTGTCGAGTGATGCATGAAATGTTTGTAAAGGCCCCTAAAAAATTGATTCTCATGGAATCAGCTTTGCTATAACAGATCAAAGACATACTATCCTAATTTTCTGAATTCATTTGAGCAGCTTAACAAAAAATTTATAAATCCTACTTCATTATTGCCACCAAACAACCTTGGAGAGCATGATCTCTTCTCGTTAGCTCTATGAGTTGTGCAAATTGATTTGTATGCATATGAAAGTTCAGGTGTTAGATTTGCAAATGCTGAAAGAAAAAAAATACTTTAGAAAATCTAAAAGTTTTGATGAGTGTTGCATGAAATATTTGTAAATGCTCCTAAAAAGTTGATTCTCATGGAATTAGTTTTGTCATAACAGATCAAAGACATGTTGTCCCAATTTCCTGAATTCTTTTGAGCAGCTTAACAAGAAATTTATAAATCCTACTTCATTCTTGTCACCAAACAACCTTGGAGAGCATGATCTCTTCTCGTCAGCTCTATGAGTTGTGCAAAGTGATATGTATGTACATATGAAAGTTCAGGTGCTGATTTGCAAATGCAGAAAGAAAGAAAAAATACTTTAGAAGATCCAAAAGTTTCGATGAGTGTTGCATGTAATGTTTGTAAATGCCCCTAAAAAGTTGATTCCCATGGAATTAGCTTTGCCATAACAGGTCAATGACATGTTGTCCCAATTTCTTGAATTTTTTTTAGCAGCTTAACAAGAAATTTATAAATCATACTTCATTCTTGTCGCCAAACAACCTTGGAGAGCGTGATCTCTTCTAGTCAGCTCTATGAGTTGTGCAAAGTGATATGTATGTACATATGAAAGTTCAGGTGTTAGATTTGTAAATGCAGTAACTTCTCAAATTTGGCAAAACAATGCAGAACTTCTCAAATGTGGCAAAAAAAATCAACATATACACCAATATATACATTGTTACCTTAACTTCACAATTGTTACCTAAATACATATATATTGTCACCTAAACTTCACCATTGTAACAAAATCTTTATTTATAAATGTCAAATTTTATTAGTACGACATATTCATATTCCCTTGCATACATACCACTCAGCAGAAGAGTGAAATGAAGAATCTCTCACACACATACCATACAATTCATTTATGCTTGCATATCTAACACCTAAACTTTAATAACAGCGAAGAAAACAATGAAATAATTTGCACATATTTCAAATACTTTCAAATTTGCATATATTCCAACTGTCATTTCACCTACATTTTACGGTGAGATTAACGTGAAAGGAAAATAATGTGTATACTCCAAATGTTTTGAAGTTATGCTACTGTGCAAATTAAAAGCATATAGTCTAAATATGCATTTCTCGGTGAGCTTACAAAATGATGTTACAGTGCAAATTATTTGCACATATTGCAAAATCTTTCGATAACAAAATTTATATTTTAAGTTAAAATTTTTTTCATTTTCTTAACAGAACCATTACAAAAAATGTGACACCACTAAGTGCAAAAATTTAATTATGTAACACTAATTATGCGGAAAATATTCACCCTCCAGCCAATTCATCTGTAATATATTCTCGAATGGACGATATGATTTAGGAGCATTTACCTTTCCCCTCCGTGCAAATGATAGAATGGTCGTTCTCCCCTCAGGGAGAGAATGACCGATGTGGTATTCAAAAGCTTCAGCTGTGACTTTCTGTTATTTTCTTCGGCATTGTGGAAGTCAACATTAAATTGAGATGGTGTCGCCTAATGAAGTTGTGCAACACCATCGTCAATATAACAATTTGTACTTGTTTGAGAAGGATAAGTTGACATATCGCGCAATATCACCCATTTTTTTTTCAAACGTCAAATGTCCTCTCGATGACCCCTCTCAATAATGAATGTTTTTTGTTGAACATCTTCTTCCTATTTCACTTAATATTGTTTGCTCTTTTGAAGTATGGTATATGGTATCTGGTATCAGGAAAGGGTTTAAGATACCCTCGCTGCATAGAGTAGCCGGTATCCACCAAATAATACTTTTCTGTAGAGTGTTCCACTTTAATTTTAACATATATAGTGAGAAACAAATATATGCCGGTAAGCAACGTACCAGGCAGAGGGTGAGGAAAGTTGAAGTGAGGACTCCTTGTAGCACTTTTAAAAATTTTGCTGTCGTGCGCGCTAGCCTCTAACCAGACATGACGAACGTAAAACACATGTTGAAGTTACAGACAGCTATGACATTCTGGGTTGGAGTTCCAGTGCGACAAAAAAATACAATCTTCTCATTATTTGGAACTTGTGTATCAACATGAGTACCATCTATTGCATTAATGCACTCTTAAACAAATAATATGTCCTGTGAGCAAATAATTTTGCAACACAAAAAAAATGAAGTTGATGAATTACATTGAAGTAAGACATGTATCGTGCATCGTGCCGAATCTCCAACGGAGTGTGTGAGAACGTTAGATCGATTGACTTTATGACAATCTTGGACATGATTATGAGAGCATTCAACCACACTGAGACGTATCTGCTTATCGTTTTCGACGAGTGCTGGAAGTGTTCCATCGCATCACGAATTGACTCGTTCTATGATAATATGTACAGAGTCAATGTCAAGACCTCACTGTCAGTCGTCCTCGATGACCCACGTAGGCCATGAGATCGACTCAGTTCTGCTAATAGATCTCGAAAGACTCCTTGTATCATGAAGAACATCTTACTGAATCTTTTTGGATGCCCTGTTAGCATTTCTCCTACCCATTTGTCCCAAATATGAGATGATGTATAACACGGAGAGCGTGCAATGTATGTGTTGTAACATTCTATAAACAAGTTAATTGCTGTAGATCTCCTTCGATGTCGTTTTTGTTCCGGGTCCATGCCCTTGTTAATTGTACATATAACACAAAACGTGGGATTATGACTTATTAAAATTCGTACCAAATGACCACACAAACATTATATATATGTATGAAGTAGCACTAAGAAAATAGAATATGCCAACAAATATAATGCAATAAAATATAAGGGCTTTAAAGAAGCTAAATCAAATATCATTAGGGAAATTCAAATGTCTCACATAACAACAATTGAAATAAGATTGTCTCGAAGCAAATTAGGACTTCTAAAACAACAAGCAATGATCACAGATTGTTTCTAAATAACAAACTAAGCATATGTGTCATCATTTCTCCCTACGAGCATAAAAATGACGTAGATATGCCACCCGTCGTTCTTTTTCAATTCCAGTGAAGAAATCTCTTTGGACGGAATCCTCAAACAACTTTACAGCAAAGTAGAAGAGATCTACATTCTCTGTAATCTCAATTTATCTTCTAAGATTTTCACAACTTCATTAATAGAAAGCTTCTGAATTTTATGAGGAGCGTCATTGGAAGAGTCCGTCAAATATGATATCTGGTTCCTGTTAGAAGATGCTCCACCCTTTTTTTACTCATCACACGAACATTTTTTGAACGATTTGTTGACTGAATTTCAGAAATATCTTGACTTTGGAAATCGGGTGAATCAACAGATAAACTAACAACGACATTTTCAGGGGTGCAACCAAATCCAGTCTCGCTTGGAGTGCAAGCATTTTTCTTGTTGCAACCACCCCACTAAACATTTTGTCCAATTTCTCCTCAAACTCCGGCTCTATACAAACGACTTTGAATTTCTTCGCTCCTGACATGAAGAAAAGCATGTAAACCATATTACTTAATCAATTATATGACATAAATTATAGGAAATGCAAAACGCCTTACCACAAATCTTTCTGTCCACCACTCCGTAGCGTCAATTGTTCGTCTGACCGGATCCAAACCCAAGCCCGTATTTTCTCTTTTCATATATTTCCAAATTTTATAATTTTTTTTCAGTTGATCCCATTTGTTCTTTAGCTGCAGTCTGTCGTACTCTATGTCAGTACGTTCTTTGAATTATTTTATAGTATTTTGTCACCCCTTCTTATTAAAAAAGGTAGTAGGTCAATTGCCCATTTTAATTTTTTTTTAGACAAAGATCACAAAATATATTTTTATGTCTTTTTTCTCACAACGCAGGTGTACTAAGTTCTTTAAATTTATTAGTATTTTTACTACTACAATAAAGATGAACATTGGAAAAGAGTACTGACACTATTTAGAAATTTGCTATCCACTTTAATGAAATAAACATGAATAATAAATAACATTAATAACTAATAAAAAAATAAACAAGTTAATTAGCCAGAAGAATGACACAACAATTAACGTGGTTCGGTCGATTTGTCCTACATCCACGAGGAAAGAATCATACCTCTTTATTAGAAATAAAAGTTAACAAACATAGCTTACAACTAATATTTCACGACTTCACATAAGAAAAAATGAAAAAGCTTAAAAATAAATGTTTCAGAAATTTCATACATACCATTCAATTTGACCATACATCATACCATCATTTTTTATCACTTCTTTTTTCTTCCCTTTACCCTAAGTAAACTAATGCTTTCCATGTAGCTTACAGCCAACATAACTTACAGTCAACATTTCATGACTTCACATAATAAAAAAATGAAAGTGCTTAAAAGCAAATGTTTTGGAACTTTCATACCTACCATCCAATTTGACTACACGCCATACCATCACTTTTTATCACTTTTTTTTTTCTTTCATTTGCCCCAAGTAAACTAATGTTTTCCATGTAGCTCAACAAAAAGGCTAAAGGGGATCAACACATTGGTCTCAACATACCATCAACTTTTATTTCAAAATGTTGAAACTTTAGGAAATTTTTTGATAACTTAGGAGAATTATTTCCCACTTGGATATGTAGTTCTAAAAAAATAGTGAGTTAATAAGAAATATTCCAAAATAGGTTTGTATTTCTATGTGAAAACATCAATCCAAATTTTTCAATACATCCATTATCAATCCTCATGATAATGATATAAGTAGTCATATACCAAAACAAGTTACCATTAGCAATTCACTATTTTTAGCCAACAAAATAAATCACCTAAAAATAACAGATAAAAAACAGGTGGTGATAAACGAAAATACATATATTTTGTCATTTTCTCCATTGTCAATCACCATGATGCTAATTCATGGATTATCACATTAATCTCAAAGATGCAACACGACATTGAACCACTTTCAATATAAACATTAACAGGTCTTTTTTTTTTGGAATTACAAATAATCTAACTTGAACCAAAACAACCAAAAAATCGCTTATAACCGAAACACCGCAAGAGCAGCTTCACAAAACAACTAAAAAGTAAAAGATAATCTAACTGGAAGCACAAAACAACCATAAATATTCCTTCCAGCATAACTCCAAGTCTAACACGATAGCTAAAATAGGGCCACGGGTTATGTTTTTCATGATCGAACAGCCAACATACCTCATAAGACATTCCAAATTAATCTAACATTTGTGATAAAACAAAGTTCCAGATCTAAGGAAGCCCTTACGAGAAAAGGAATAAAGATGAGAAATATGTTTTATACCCTTGTTGTGAGTAGATCACGAGAACAGGAAGAGAAGATGAGGAAAGGAGAAGCGCAGGAACGGTCACCGACCGGAGAATAGAAGGGGAAGGGACACCTGGGTACTGCGGGAAGCAGTGGCAGAGCCGCCGAAACAAACGCAAAATCAAAATAAAAATATGCGGGGCGGCATCTCGTCGCAGTGCCGCCGCTCAACCAAACAGACCCTAAGAGCCGTTGCCCAACTTTTCAAACTCATTTTTTACACAGGAGTCCCTTTGCCCCAGAACACGAGATTTCAGAGAGGCCGCGAGCTTCGTCCCTTTCCCTCTTCTCCAGCCGGTGACTGCTTCTGTGCTTCTCTTTTTCTCATCTACTCTTCCTGTTCTCGTGATCTACTCACAACAAGAGTATGAAACATATTGCTCATCTTCTTTCCTGTTCTTGTAAGGGTTTCCTTAGATCTGGAAGTTGGTTTTATCGCAAATGTTAGATTAATTTGGAATGTCTTATGAGGTTATGCTGGCTGTTCGATCATGAAAAAGATAACCCCGTGGCCCTATTTTAGCTACCCTGTTAGATTTGGGGTTATGCTGGAAGGAATATTTGTGGTTGTTCTGTGCTTCCAACTAAATTATCTTTTACTTTTTGTTTGCACTGTGAAACTGCCATTGCGGTGTTTCGGTTATGCGCGATTTTTTGGGTGCTCTGGTTCCAGTTAGATTATCTGTAATTCCGAAAAAAAAAACTTTTTAATGTTTATATTGGAAGGGTTTATGGTTCAATGCCATGTTGCATCTTTGTGATTAGTGTGATAATTCATGAATTAGCATCATGGTGATTGGTAATGGATGAAATGACAAAATGGATGTATTTTCGTTTATCACCACCCGTTTCTTTATTTGTTATTGTTAAGTGGTTTAGTTCGTTGGCTAAAAATAGTGGATTACTAATGGTAGCTTGTTTTGGTATATGATTACTTGTTTCATTATCACGAGGATTGATAATAGAGATATTGATAAATTTGGATTAATGTTTCCACATAGAAGTACATATTCATTTGAGAATATTTCTTATTAGCTCCCTATTTTTTTAGAAGTACATATCCAAGTGGAGAAGATTTCTCCCAAGCTATCAAAAAATATCCTAAAGATTCAACATTTTGAAATAGAAGTTGATGGTATGTTGGGATCAATTTGTTGATCCCCCTTAGCATTTTCGTGGAGCTACATGAAAAACATTAGTTTACTTGGGGCAAAGGGAAGAAAAAAGAAGTGATAAAAAGTGATGATATGGTGTGTAGTCTAATTGGATGGTATGTATGAAAGTTCTAAAACATTTGTTTTTAAGCTCTTTCATTTTTTATTATATGAAATCGTGAAATGTTGGTTGTAAGCTATTTTTGTTAACTTTTATTTTTAATAAAGAACTCCGATTCTTTCTCGTGGATGTAGGTCAATTCAACCGAACCACATTAATTGTTGTGTCATTCTTCTGACTAATTAACTTGTTTATTTTTTTATTGTTATTAATGTCATTTATTATTCATGTTTATTTCGTTAAAGTGGATAACAAGTTTCTAAATAATGTCACTACTCTTTTTCAATGTTCATCTTTATAGTAGTAGATGACTAATAAATTTAAAGAGCTTGGTACACTTGCGCTGTGGGAAAAAGACATAAAAATATATTTTGCTACATTTGTCTAAAAGAAATTGAAATGGGCAACCGACCTACTACCTTCTTTAATAAGGAGGGGTGATAAAATATTATAAAAAATTTCAAAGAACGTGCTAGCAGAGAGTACGACAGGCTGCAGCTAAAGAACAAATGAGATCAATTGAAAAAGATTGGAAATTTTGGAAAGATTTGAAAAGAGGATCCACGGGCTTGGGTTGAGATCTGGTCAAGCAAATACTTGAAGCTCCGGAGGAGTGGTGGACAAAAAGACTTGCGGTAAAACGTTTTTCATTCTTTATAATTTATGTCATATAATTCATTTCAATAATATGATTTACATGCTTTTCTTCAGCTGGTGTCAGGATCAAAGAAATTTAAAGTCATTGGTATAGAGCCGGAGTTGGAGGAAAAATTGGACCAAATGTTTAGTGGGGTGGTTACAACAGAAAAATATACTTGCACTCCAAGAGAGACTGGATTTGGTTGTATCCCTGAATATGTCGCTGTTAGTTTATCTGCTGATTCACCCGATTTCTAAAGCCAGGATATTCCTGAAATCTAGTACACGAATCATTCAAAACGTGCTCGTGTGATGAGTAAAAAAAGGGTGAAGCATCTTCTATCAGGCACTAGATATCATATTCGATGATCTCTTCCAATGACGCCCCTCATAAAGTTCAGAAGTTTTCTATTAACGAAGTTGTGAAAATCTTAGAAGATAATATTGAGATTGTAGATGATGTAGATCTCTTCTACTTTGTTGGGGAGTTGCTTCATGATTCCGTTCAAAAAGATTTCTTCACTGCAATTGCAAATGAACGACAGGTGGCGTATCTACGTTATTTTTATGCCCGTAGGGAGAAATGATGACATATATGCTTAGTTTGCTATTTAGAGACAATTTGTGATCATTGTTTGTTGTTTTAGAACTTCTAATTTGCTTCGAGACTCTTATTTCAATTTTTGTTGTGTGAGACATTTAAATTTCCTTGATGACATTTTATTTAGCTTTTTTAAAGACTTTTTTTTTATTACATTACATTTGTTGACATATTTTATTTTCTTAGTGCTACTTCATATATATATATACAATGTTTGTGTAGTCATTTGTTACGAATTTTAATAAATCATAATCCCACGTTTGGGGTTACATCTACAGTTAACAAGGGCATGGATCCGGAACAAGAACGACATCGAAAGAGAACAATAACAATTAACTTGGTCATTAAATATTACAACACATATATTGCACGCTTTCTGTGCTATACTTCATCTCATATCGGGGATAAATGGGTAGGAGAAATGCTAACAATGCATCCAAGAAGATTCAGTAACATGTTCTGCATGACGCAGGAAGTCTTTCGAGATCTATTAGCAGAACTGAGTCGATCTCATGACCTATGTGGGTCATCGAGGATGACTGACCGTGAAGTCTTGACATTGACTCTGTACATATTATCACAAACCGAGTTCATTCGTACTGTGATGGAACACTTCCAGCACTCATCGGAAACGATAAGTAGATACTTCTCAGTGGGGTTGAATGCTATCGTTAGCCTGTCAAAGATTGTCATAAAACCAATCGGTCTAACGTTTTCACACATTTCGTTGGAGATTTGACATGATGCACGATACATGGCTTCAAAGTAATTCCTCAGCTTCATTTTTTTGGTACTGCAATATCATTTGCTCACATGATATACTATTTGCTTAGAGTGCATTGGTGCAATAGATGGTACCCACGTTGATGCAAGAGTTTCAAATAATGAGAAGATTGCATTTTTTGGTCGCACTGGAACTTCAACCCAGGATGTTATTGTCGTCTGTGACTTCAACATGTGTTTTACGTTCGTCATGCCTGGCTGGGAGGGTAGAGCACACGACAGCAAAATTTTTAAGAGTGCTACGAGAAATCCTAACTTCAACTTCCCTCACCCTCCGCCCGGTAAGTTGCTTACCGGCATATATTTGTTTCTCATTTATATGTTAAAATTAAAGTGGAACACTCTACAGAAAAGTATTATTTGGTGGATACCAGCTACCCTATGCAACGATTGTACCTTAAACCCTTCCCTGACATCAGATACCATATACCAGACTTCAAAAGAGTAAACAATGTTACGCGAAATAGGAAAGAGATGTTCAACAAAAGACATTCATCATTGAGATGGGTTCTCGAGAGGACATTTGGCGTTTGGAAAAAAATGGGTGATATTGCGCGATATGCCAACTTACCCCTTTCCCAAACAAGTACAAATTGTTATAGCGACGATGGCGTTGCACAACTTCATTAGGCGACACCTATTTCAATTTGTTGTTGACTTCCACAATGCCGAAGAGAAAGAACAGGAAGTCTCAGCTGAAGCTTTTGAATACTGCATCGGTCATTCTCTCCACCGAGGGGAGAATGACCATTCTACCATTTGCACGAAGGAGGGGGAATGTGCAAATGAAATGTCGTCCATTTAATAACAGATTACAGATGAATTGGTTGGAGGGTGAATATTGTCTGTGCAATTAGTGTTACATAATATAATTTTTGAACTTTGTGGTGTCACTCTTTTTGTTATGGTTCTGTTAAGAAAATGAAGAAAATTTTAACTTAAAATATAAATTTTGTTATTGAAAACTTTTGGAATATGTGCAATTAATTTGCACTGGAACATCATTTTGTAAGCTCACCGAGAAATGCAGATTTGAAATATATGCTTTTAATTTGCACATAGCATAACTTCAAAGCATTTGAAGTATACACATTATTTTCTTTTCACTTTAATCTCACCATGAAATGTAGGTGAAAGGGCATTTGGAATATTTGCAAATTTGAAAGCATTTGGAAAATGTGCAAATTATTTTATTGTTTTTTTGCTATTATTAAAGTTTAGGTGTTAGATATGCAAACACAAAGGAATTGTTTGCTATATGTGTGAGAGATTCTTCATTTCTCTCTTCTGCTGAGTGATATGTATGCAAGAGAATATGAATCTGTCGTTTACAAATAAAGATCTTGTTATAATGGCGATGTTTAGGTAACAATGTATATGTATTTAGGTAACAATGGTGAAGTTAAGGTAACAATGTATATGTTGGTGTATATGCTGGTTCTTTTGCCTCATTTAAGAAGTTCTGCATTGTTTTGCCTCATTTGAGAAGTCCTGCATTTACAAATCTAACACCTGAACTTTCATATGTACATATATATATCACTTTGCACAACTCATAGAGCTGACCAGAAGAGATCATGCTCTCCAAGATTGTTTGGGGCAAGAATGAAGTAGAATTTGTAAATTTCTTGTTAAGCTGCTCAAAAGAATTCAAGCAATTGAGACATCATGCCGTTGATCTGTTATGACAAAGCTAATTCCATGGGAATCAACTTTTTAGGGGCATTTACAAATAATTCATGCAACACTCATCAAAACTTTTGGATCTTCTAAAGTATTTTTTTTCTTTCTGCATTTGCAAATCTAACACCTGAAGTTTCATATGTACATACATATCACTTTGCACGACTCATTGAGCTGATGAGAAGAGATCATGCTCTCCAAGGTTGTTTGGTGGCAAGAATGAAGTATGATTTATAAACTTCTTTATATATTTACACTTTTTCAAGATCAGGTTTTAGATATAGTAGTAAAAATTAACTGAGTGATATGATTGAAAATTATCATAATATTCTTATGTGTTTACATTTCTAACATCTATGACCTCCAAAAGTTGCAAAGCTGGTCGTGAGTTTCCATAATATAGATGTTTGCGCCGGTTTGATGGAGCAATTTCAGCTTTGGATGAACTTTGAGAAGCTGGTCGTATAAATTTGTGTTCAAACCTCATCATATTTTGCAAATTTGGTCATTTTTTTATGTAACCCACACCTGGAAGCAGTTTTATTTTATTGTGCGCTGCATTTGCAAATCTAACACTTGAATTTTCATATGTAAATACATATCACTTTGCACAACTCTTTGAGCTGACGAGAAGAGATCATGCTCTCCAAGGTTGTTTGGTGGCAAGGAAGTATGATTTATAAACTTCTTTATATATTTGCACTTTTTCAAATTCAGGTTTTAGATATAGTAGTAAAAATTAACTGAGTGATATGATTCAAAATTGTCATAATATTCTTATGTGTTTACATTTCTAACATCTATGGCCTCCAAAAGTTGCAAAGCTGGCCATGAGTTTCCACAATATAGATGTTTGCGCCGGTTTGATGGAGCAATTTCAGCTTTGGATGAACTTTGAGAAGCTGAGCGTATAAATTTGTGTTCAAACCTCATTAAATTTTGCAAATTGGGTCATTTTTTTTATGTAACTCGTACCTGGAAACAGTTTTATTTTATTGTGCCTTCCTTTGGTAATATTCTGGAAATTGGGACAACATGTCTTTCTTCTGTTCTGGCACAGCTAATCCCACAAAATCATATTTTAAGGGCATTTACAATCATATCATGCTACACTCATCAATACTCTTGGATGTTCTAAAGTATTAATTATTTTTCTTTGTGCATTTCTTATCCACTGAAGCTTGTTTGCATGTAATTTATTTAGATTTTTTGAAAAGTTACGGACTAAGACATTGCTGGGAGTTTGAATTCTGATGAGGCACTCTAGGATGTATTTAACTTTTAAGCAACCATTGTTGCCATAACCAAGGAAACTTGTTCTCTTTATAATGCAATTAATATTGGATGTAGTCCAATGGAGATGTTTTGGAAACCTGTTAACATTAAGTGTAATGAATTTGTGGCTGATTTGGAAACCTATAAACATTAACTGAAATGAATATTTATACTCAAAATCTGAGGAATTCTTTAGGTTGTTATGAGAACATTTATAACATGAGAGTGGTTTTGCCTCATGTTGCTGCAACTTCTACCATTGGGGAAGTCTATGATTGCAAGGGTAAAACCTGAACTTATATTTTCTAACACCTAAACTTTCATATATAAATACATAGACATTTGCTCAACTCATTCAGCTGACCAGAAGAGATCATGCTCTCTAAGGTTGTTTGGTGGCAAGAATGAAACATGATATATAATTTTCTTGTTAAGCTGCTCAAAAGAATTCAGAGAATTAAGACAACACATTTGTTTTGTTCTGGAAAAGCTATATGGAAGGCATCTGGTAAATGTATGAAAATGGTCTACTTTTCACCTCTTAGCATTGATAATGAGACATTGTTGAGTGGAATTCGATGTGTATTTTTGTTTTATTACAGTAATGAATAAATTTGATTCCTTTTCTGTGGATGTAGGTCCGCATGACCGAACGACGTTAAATCCTTATTATTGGTTTATTTAATTTATTTTATTTAGTCGCTGTAAATCAAAATTCACACTTGTATTGATGGATATTACAATTTCTTATACTTTGTAAATGTTCTCATTCGATGTATATCTCTGTCGTACTAATAAAATGAGTTATTTACAAATAAAGATCTTGTTACACCTGAAATGTTATTTCCTCTTTTGTTCCACTAAGGAGAAGATGAGCTCACGGATTTTTCGGGACATCCCGACAAACACCTGTCACCGTGTCCTCAAACCCTCACTGCTGATGTCACGCCGACAGCACAGCTACGGGAGGAAGTTCTATGCCTGCCCACGGAGCATTGTCGAACAATGTGAATTCTTCCGTTGGGCAGACGATTCGATTGATTCCCCAGATAATGTTGATTGAGAATAGAGAATATCACTTGAATAAAGTCTGGCACGGAAGCTACATCTTGTTAATGTTAAAAATAATATACTAATCGTCATTGTAATAGTTTTAGAGTTTTTTTTGCACTTCAGATGCTATCGGTTACTTAAGATGTTTTTATATAATTTTGCACTATTATTGTTAATGTTTGGGATTAACAGTAGTCATGTATTCTTCTGAAATATTTTGTTATATAAATGATGAAATTTTGTTGTAATATATAGCAGAAATATGTACTACAACTCGCAGTTTATTTTTTTTAGCAACATTTATGTTTACATATCCATGACTTGAATAAAAAATTAATGTATTTGTGTTTGAGCATTAAAGATTGATATTCATAACTTTTAACATTTATATGTTATAAAAGTTATAAATGATAGTGTATTTCAACTTGGAAAAAAAAATTAGGCACACATCCCTTTAATTCGCTTTCTTTAATTATCATTAATATTTGATAAAAAATAGTTAAATTGATTAGTTTATTTATAATATGTTAAATCCCAAATGAAAATATATTTTTAAAACAATTGTGTGGCGGAATATAACATCATTTCTATAACAAGTCTTTTATTTAATATGCTCATTTATCTAACAAGTTAATATTTTAAAATATATTAATCAATCCTATAAATTTTAAAAGCTGGGAAGCCGCAGCTACGCCAAACGGACCCTTACCTGGCTGCTCGGCTTTCGCGCGGTACCGCAGGAAGCGGCGACAGGCCCGCCGAAACAAACGCGAAATCAAAATAAAAATAAGTGGGGCGGCACCACACTGTAGTGCCGCCGCCCAACCAAACGGACCCTAAAGTTATGGAGAATTATAAAGTTTTGACACCTTTCTAGAACAACAAGCGACCATAAAAAAAAATCACTTATCTTCTCAGTTTTGCCTGTCACATCTATCCACCGTCTACCAATCAAACATATTTTCCCCTTTCCACCGTACACTATATTTTATTTAATCATGTTCTTTTTTTACAAATCAAATGAAACATCCAAAATGCATCATGGGTACCCGTGCTTCTATATTTTTCCAACCTACACCAAACACAAGGATTGTCTCTAGATTAGGATTTTAAGTTGAACTAATGTTTTCTCTAGTTTTAGTGACATGCGGTCATATAAAATTGAACTATTAAATATTGTTTTAATAGGAAAATACCTCGTACCTTTTCTTTCTATAAACGTACATTAAAAAATTTGGCGTTTCATATTCTTATGTTTGTTCTTCAAATGTGCAAATACTAGTCCAATGCTGCAATATAAAGTCTACTCTTTATTAATGCAATTATCTCACCTGCAATAATCTTTATTGTTATTTTTTTGAACAAGAATAGATGCTTTCTTAAATATGGAAACAAGTCTTACAATATGATACATTTCACTTCGTAAATTTCAATTTCAGGGGGAAATATATATCTTGCGTAAAAATGTCTCATTTCAAAGATAATGTTTACTAATTAACATCATGTAGAATATGCTTGCAAAGCTATATTTTCCTTATTATTTATCTTATTCACGCCTTTTGAGCTACTTGTTACAAACATAGGCATAAAACAAGGCAGTAAATCTAGGAGTTATGAATTGCTATTGTTTAAATTTTTTTTCTAGCTATTAATTGAGCCCCATATAATGGTTTTTTTCTATGCATGGTTTAGGTACATCAATCATTTTTCAAGATCATTGTATGTTGAGTACAAGAAAATGGGAATTGATGTACAATGCCAGGTTTGTATTTTCTACCTATTTCTTCAGCATAAATGAATTCCTTAGGTCAAATTTATTGACTTAATATATTAAAATCTCATTTTCCCCTAAAAAGCTAAGTTCCTTTATTATTTTTATCTTCTAGAATGATCCTTGTGAGTAAATTTGTCTGGCTATTACAGGAACTCATGCCAATTATAAGAGCCGAATAAAAGTAGAGTAGGCTTATAGAATGAATAAATAGATTATGATTGGTAGATTTTTCAATTTGAAATTTTCATCTCTGAAAAGAATAAGTCTAATTTAAGAATGAAATGAAGTATTCTCAGGTCGATAATTATGTTTAAAGCTTATTTGATAATTGCTATAATTTTAATCTAATAGAGGAGGGAGCATTGGAAATAAGTATGATTACTTCAATATTGCCTCTACACACACACACACAACAAACACGAAGGCTGCGAGCAAACATACGCGTGCATGCCCGACAAACACACGCCGCCACCCCCCACCCCACACGTCCCCTCACACACATGCCTTCACACAGGCCTGCCTACACACACGTGCGCCCTCACACACTCGCGCGCACGTCCACACATGAACGTGCGAAAACACAACATATACACAATGTACACACGCATGAGAATACACAAGGACAAAAGTGGTAATAAACATAATGTGCATTTATATTTAATTTATCTTAGAATGTATCTTTGTAATTATATTTGTATTTTTTTGATATTGATGATAATAATGATTAGTGATTGTTGACCTCATTTTTTAGGCCATTACTCTTTTCCTTTGGATCCTAAGATCTAGCTTTAGGGGTTCTATTGGTTATCCTAGAAAACTAGAATCGGGACCCACCTTTTTTAGAAATTCCAGCTACTTCCTATTTTTCTGTGATGTCTAGCATTTATGGCTTCAAAACCATCGTCTTATGTATGAGTGGTTAAGGACTATTGTGTGATGATTCAAGGAGAAGTTACCAATAGGACCTCAAGCCCTAGGAAAACCTCCTCACAACTTTATTATCACATACACACACCAATGCACAAAATTCACAAAATTGCACGAGGTTGGACTTCAATTGAGCCTAAAGCACCAGTGAAAATGCGAACTTTCGACGACAAAATGGACTGCGCCAACGCGTTCGTGACTCCAATTTTAGTAGAAAATGACACTCATATTGTCATAATTCCGACACGAGAAAATTTGCACGTAAATCGATGAATTCATCAAAAGGACATCAGACGACGAAATGAACTGCGCCAACGCGTTCGGAACGTCAAGATTACCTAAAAAGGACATTCAATTTTCTACAATTTGACGCACGAATAAAAATGCATAAATCAAATTTTATTTTTGAAATATTAAATATTTTTTTATTTATATTACTAATTATAATAAAATTATTACCCTAATCTTTATTTCCTTTTTTCTCGCACGCTTGAACTCTTCATTCGATCATTGCGGCTCGGTCAAGTGCTCAACTGACCTCCTCTCCCGCAATCGATCGCGTCTGAGCCGATCGATCAGGGCAATGGCCACCGAGTCCACCTCCTCTCCTGCATCTCTTCCCTCACATGCGGCATTCTTCTTTCCTCACACGCGGCAATCCGCTACCATTCGCGCACGCGGCTCTTCCTCTGCCCTAAACTGCGAAGTCCAACTTGTCAATACCTTAATCATCACTTAAGTTCATCCATCTACAAACTAAGCCATAAAAAATCAACCTAGACCTCACATAGAAGCTCTTGTCTTAGACCATACTCTCTTGAACTTAGTCCTATTTTTAAACCTTCTATAAGCCTTTAAATCATACAAAATGTTACCAAAAGCTTTAGATGTTCACTTTATTTTCTAAAACAGCTCATCACATTCATTTCTCTTTTCTTAGCCTTAATGAAATCCACTTCCTAAAGAGCTAAACCAAATCAACCCACATTGGCTCATATTAAGTCAGTATGGTGTAATACCCAAAAATTTGATAAGACACTAGTGCAAAATATTCTATTAAATCATTTTTCAAAACTATAATTTTTATGAAAATCATGAATATTCATTTTATTGCTTTCTACACTTAAAATTGATCATTTTGATATACAAAAGCATATATTATTTCTTAAATACGAGGAAGTTATGGAATTAATTCTCATATGAACCTTTTTTTTTAA
>JXCR01124051.1:8604-48756 GCA_002079205.1 Phalaenopsis hybrid cultivar | reverse complement strand
TATATATATATATATATATATATATATATATATATATATTTATATATATATTGTGTGTGTGCATGTACATATAAATAAGGGAATACTAAACCGTAATTATTCATTTTCACCATCTGGAGAAGAAATAAGGGAATGAAGTACTGGAAGATGAGATAAAGTGGAAGAAATAGAAATAAGGGAAAGGAGAATTGGACGAAAAGAGATGAAAATGAAAGAAGAAGAAGAATAAGGGAAGGGAGAAGAAGAAGGGAAGCAGAGGAAGAGAAGAAATTAGATAAAAAAAAAATTGTATTTTAATTTAAAATTTGCATTTTGATTTTTTCTTATCGAATTAATTTTAATTTGGAATGGTAAGCTTTAATGAGTTTATGAGGGTAATTTTGAGGTAATAGTATATTTTGAGGATAATTTGATTTGAGATAAAACTATAAGTTGGGAATGTTATTGATCAAAATTTATAATTTTTAGATTGGGTATATAAGAAAAAAAATGGGGACCTTAATTAATGGAAGCTTATTGTCAGTTAGTTAAGATAAGAACTTCAAATACAATTTTTTTTAAATCTTTTTAATGCATGTTTATTTGCAAATTAGATTGACGGCTGGATGCAATGAAAAATGTTCATATTGTTGAATGCAAATTTAAAACTTGCGATTCATGCTTAAATGATCCCATAAATTTAATTTTGCAATTAAATACATTATAATTATACAAATATTTTATTGGTTGGTGAAATTTTTACATAAAGATATTTGGTATATGTTAAATTAGATATCTGTATCTGCAGCTGTTCAACATATTTTAAAATGAATTACATGTTTATTTAAATATCTAATGATGCAATAGATATATTAAGCTTAATAAATAAGATGTTATGAAGTTAGGTTGGTAATGAATATTTATGATACCTACATATGAGAGGCCAAGTGGTTCCGAATAGAAGCAAAAGGGTCTTCTATGTAGTTCAATAGCGATATTATTCGGTTTTATTTGGGCTGCATTTAACTTGATGATATAACCTTTGGGATGGATCTATATCTTATGTTATGCGGTGTGAATTTATAAAGCGTTACTTTATAATTACTCATAAATCTTAACAACCGTATATGACATATTCTAAAACTAAAATGAAATAGAAGGCCGCAGATAATAAATAAAAAAAAGAAAATTTTGATGTAATTAAAATTTTTGTCTAAGTAATTAGATCATTAACTGATATAATATACTGAAAAAATTTTGTGCAATTATTTTGCTATCACATTTTACAAAGCTTTTTATATACATCGTTACATAATTTAAATATGATATTGAATGCTATAGTAAGTATTAGTTATGATTATGTCCATTTATGACCATCACACATGTTATTTTCTGTTATTGAATATTTTAGTTTTATGAAGATTTATTATCTTGTTAAGCCTTATAGCTTATTGGAGTATTTAAAACTATTTTTATAGAGGAAAAAAAAATGTTGAGTTTGAATAAAAACATGTTCAATTTTATTGTCAACAGTTCAAAATAAAAATATTTTTAGGTAATGTATCAGATGAAGTTTCTATTTTTTATTATAAATTTAATGTGTATTAGGGGCTATATAGATATATATAAATGATATATTTTGTATTGCTTTTGCTTAATTTGGTTGATTGAGTATACTTGATATATGTAAATTGAAGTAATGTGTTTTATATTGTTTCAAGTGTATTTAAATTATTGAATTTGTTAAACACTCCATTGTGATAATAAGATACCAGAATGGATGTTGGATGTATGTTCAATCAGTTGAATTAGACTCCTCTGTTGCATCTCTTGTTCATTGGGGGAGGGGCTGCCGTAAGGTGTAATAAAAAGTGGCATCAAAGCAATTAAATAATGATGATTAATTAAGAAAGCATGATTGTAAGAAAAAAATTAATATGATATGATCCCAAAACCGTGTATTATATGTTTTATTTAATATAATGTGCTTTGATATGAGCACGTGAATTTATGAATAATGTTTATAATAAATTTAAAATATTATTGCTGACAGAATGCTTAAAGCAATTAATGGTTAATTAGCACAACTAGATAGAGTAATTAAAATTTTTAAAGTTGTTGCACTAGATGAAGACAATACTCTTAGAGTAAAGAATATGCTAGTAGCACCTATTGATTTGGCGTTAAACAGTATAATGTAACTGCAGATGATGAAAGCAGTAATATAGATAATGGGAAAGAGGAAGCATTTTGTAGTACTTACATCATCTATTATTCCATCAATTGTTGAACCAACCACACATGTAGTTCTAATACCTATGTTAGTACTAACATCAGTATACAAATAAATAAATACTTGAAGTCATTTAAAATTGTGAAGCATCCTCTATTTAAAATGGAGCAGTTGCTAGAGTTGTTGATGATTCAATTGTTAAACGTAAGAAGATTTTAAAGGGTTTGAAATGCTCTAATTATAGATAAGTTTTATTTGCACTTGAAAGTGAGGCAGAGTGCAAGTGGAGTGGCCAATAACTAGAGAAGTTTGAAGGTAGACCTGGGGAGCAAATTATTAAGGATGATTTCAGACAAGTGTTTAGAGATTAGGTTGTTTTACCTGTGAGACAAGCAATGCAGGAATTATTTTAATAAATTTGACTCAAGGATTAAAGACTATGATTCAATATGAGGCATAATTTACAATTTCTATTATTATATTGATATGCTCCGTAATTTACTCCTAGTGAAAAGTGTTATAAATTTTTGGGAGTGATGAGAGATCAATTGAGACAACCATTAATTCTATATCTTTCAAATATTTTGTTGAGTTAGTAGAAAGTGCTAGACTTTTGAGTAGGGTATGAAGATTATGAGATAAAAAAAGAAGATTGTCATAAGAAGAGATTGTTAAATATTAAAAGTTGCAAATTTAAAAATAAAAAGTTTATTTAGAGGCAATAACAGCAACAACAATAGCAAGGATGTCACATTTAATGCCGGCTTATGCCACATGTCGAAAGCCACATTTAGGGAAATTTTTGCTAAATTTTGAAAGATGTTATCAACATGGTGAGTTGAGCCATATTGATGGATATTTTCCTAAGAATATCCAACGACGCAGAAAACTACAATTATTTAAACTACCGTGTAATATAGCGGGATAAAGGTTGTAATGAATAAGCCAACAAAAAAATAAATAAATGAGAAATATCTGGAAGAAATGTGAGATCAAGACCGGCATAAGTTTTTTTCTGAATATCTCTGGAGGGTAGAGAATCCTCAGAAGTGGTGACATGTATGACAATATTTTGGATATTTTTTGCTAGGATTCTTTTTGATTCGTGTGCATTACACTCATATTTATATCTAAGCTATTTTGTGATAAATTACATTTGGAACTTATTTGTTTTACTTACGGTGTGAGCATTATGTTGCCATCTAGTGATTCTATGATAGCTATTTTTATTCCGTAGATCATGTGATGGCTTGTAGAATTTTTGAATCTGATGTGATTGTGTTAACTTTAATTGAATTTGAAATGATTTTGGGCATGAAATAGTTGGTAAAATATTATGCCACTATTGACTGTTTGAAGAAAAAAATGAGATTTGATTTGCTTATTGCTTCCAATGTGAGAAAAGAGTAATATCGTTTCTAATTAGTTCAATTAAACTGAATAAAAAAAAATGGCGAATTGCTATTTTTGGTCAAATTAAAAGTTTTCAAATATGCAATTAGTAAAACATACGCTATTCTTGTAGTAAATGAGTTTATTGATATTCTTTTCGAGGACTTGGCTAGTTTGCCACTAGAGAGAGAGAGAGAGGAGAAGTTTATAATTGGTGTTTATTCTGGAATTATATTTATTATGAAAACACCTTACAGAATGACCTCTAAAGAACTATAAGAATTAAAAAGTCAATCATTAGAGCTAAATTTGAGAGGTTCATTAGACCCAGTATATCCTCATGGAGTGCACCTGTTTTGTTTGTTAATAATAAAGATGGTTCAATGAGGTTGTGCATTGATTACATGGAGTTAAATAAGGTGATTGTTAACATGTGTCTACGATAATGATTTATTTGATAAATTAGATGCAGCTTGTGTATTTTAAGAATTGATTTAAGATCTTTGCAGCATCAAGTCAGTCTAAAAAAGTGATCCCAAGAAAATAACATTTGGCATTAGGTATGAACATTATTAATTATTAGTTATGCTTTTTAGTTCACTAATGTCCCAATTTTATTTATGGATATGATGAATACAATTTTCAAGCCTTATTTTGATAATGCACCTGTGAGAATAATCACCAAAAAAATTCCAAATTTGCATGGAGAAAGAACATTGAAAATACATATGATGAGCTGATTCCTCATCCATTTTACAAAGGCTATATTATGAAGCAGTTCTAAGCCCTTTTCATTTAAGTATATCATCATAAGGAAGGATCCAATGAAAATGCCTCCAAACAAGGAAATCCATAGAAGTAGTCAAAGCTTTACCCCATATATTAGACCCCCAATTCACATTGTCAAACTGATACAGCTTAGCATAAAGAGATTTAGAAATAGATATATTTTTTGCGAGTGTAAGGAGAGAAGAGTCCTCTTTATCCATTTTTTTTGGGATTTTGGATTTAACATCAGCATCAGAACCCACCAACTCTTTGAGAAGCTGAACATTCTATTTTCCCTCATTCCAAAAATCACGAACCAAAGCCTTTTCATAAGCTTCCCAATCGGCCAAGCCATTAAATTCAAAATCAGTTCATCGATCCTTACAAAATAAGATTTTTCCTTTTCCATTATCCCAATAAACATATTTAGAGGCGGAGACTCTAGCTTTTAACAAAGCTTTCCATGTTTTAGAATCTCCAAGCTTCCATGTCACAGTAGAAGGATGGGAAGAAGAGTAGTATTTTTGAAATAGGAATCTGGACCACAAAGAAACACCTCTTCCAAATTTGAACCAAAGTTTGATGAAATTAATTTTAGCTATATGATGAAGTTCTTTAAGCCCTAAACCACCTGCATCCAAAGGTTTGCAAACCTTTTTTCAGCTGGAACAAATTTTGTTTGAAGAGCTTCCTGCCCAAAGAAACCTGTTAAACATTTTTCCAAAGAATCTTGAGGACCAGCAGAGCATAAAGAGGCTCTTTAAGCCCTAGCCTTAAGTTTGAGGACCAGCAGAGCATAAAGAGGCAATCTTCCTCCAAAAGAGAAAAATTTTTCTCCAATCAAGAATTTTGTTTTCGACTTTCTCCACCACAGAGTCCATTTGGGACTGCCTCTTTCTTCCCCTTAAAATCAACACCAAGGTATTTGAGTGGGAGAACAGAAATTTTCCACCCAGTCTAACTAGCTATCCAAACAACCAACTCTTTTTTCACATGTTTACTAAGTATGATACAGGTTTTGAGTGGAGTGGTTGCACCTTATTCAATGTTCTGGAAAAACAATCAAAAGCCAAAATAAAAATGGTAAGGGAGGGAGGGTCCCTTTGCTTTATGCCCCTTTTTGCAGAAAAGAAACCAAATGAAGACCCACTGATAAGGATACTATAAAGATTCCATTCTTACAATCTCTTTATAAGTAAACAGAAGCTATTATTGAAGCCTTTGGCCTTCAGAATGTTAATTANATTTTTTATCCAATTCCTCAATTTATTTCTGAGCTAGTAAGATATTAGATTTCCCTTCTTTTAATAAAAGCAAATTGTTGTGGAGAAATAATATAGGGAAGGTGTGGTTGTAACCTCTTCACTAGTATTTTACTAATGACTTTAGTCTATATACATATATAGATATATCTATTAGCTTATCATATGAACACATATTTGTGTCACATTATTGTTTAACATCTAGAATTTTAGTAAATATACAAATTTTAGATGATTTCGTGACTTATAGACATAGTAAGTTTGCATTTTTTATCAATAGATAGAAATAAAGTGTTTCATTAGAAAAGAATACATGATATGAAAGAATAAAATAGCTTACTTATGAATGCTTGTATGTGTATGTTCAGAGGAGTTCATCCTTTAATGGTACAGGTAGGGGACACCAGTGTACCCGCACAATTAGATATTTTTCTACCACCTCACATACTTGCGATGATTAGATCACTAATTGTTATGCTGACGATATAATATTGACGCGAGTAGACCAAAGCTTTCCCCCCTAAACAGGTGTGATGTTTACATTGCTAAACGTTGTGCTGACAGGATAATATAGGTCAGAGGCAGGCAAGGGTCTTTCCATTCATATAATTGTGATATTTCTATCGCTAACTATTATATCGATGAGATAATATTGGCTAGGGGTGCATTTGGTTTTGTTAAAAGTGATCTTCAATGAGACGGATATATGTAAAAAGTGCAAAGTAAAAGTAAAGCTAAATACATATTGAAGATTTTAGCATTTTCACTTAAAAAAGGTCTTTGATATATGCATTAGCATATGTAAGATTTCTTATAAAAATATGTAAGATTAACATATTATAGGATTTCTTATAGAGATTTGAATGACCAAGATGCATATTGAGTTCTTTTTTTTGAGTTGTTTAGAAATGTGATTACTCTTGAGTTATCTTTAGATAACTCATTATGTTGTTTAAATAATTTTTTTTAGGTTTTAAGCTTTTCAACAAGATGAAAAGAAGAAGAACAATTCCCTATATGAGGTGAGAACTGCAATCCGAAAGATACAAATTTTTACTTGGTAATTTAATTGTTTTCTTTAGAGGTTTTTTCATAAATTACTTTTTGAATGTAATAGAAATTGAAAAGCTGAGAATTGATTTTCACCGTTTGACCGTCCGACTGTTTATTCTTGTCTTGGTTAATTCTAAGCACCGGATCGGGATGTGACAATGGTGTCCTCATTTATTGAGTAGTTGGACAATTATATCTACATTGCTTGCCATTTTTCTATAAATCTCTACAAATTGATAGCATCTCAAATGAATTGAGTGTATCATTGCCCACATTAAAAGAAAAAACACCGTTCATAATTGAATCCATTTAGCATCTTTCATTCATATTTGACCATCCATACTATTGCACATGCTGCAATTACATTGTTTGATAAAAAGTGAAAAACGTGAGCACATTTTGCTGTGAATTTTCATTCTCAAATGAAATTCTTAAAAAGCGTGAACAATCCATGTATTTTTTTCCTTTTCTTGTGTTTTTTCAGATACATCAATGCCAGAAAGAAAAATAAAGTAAAATAGAAATCTTTTTTGCATTGAATATTTGGCGCAGATCCCCTTCTACGTAGCAACAAAGATGGTTTCCATTGAACACCCATCCACCTTCATTCCATCACCAGAAAAATTTGCCAAGGCTTCTGTTCGCTGCATAGGCTATGAGCCGCTCTGTACTCCTTACTGGTCCCATGCCATCCAATGGGGACTCTTAGCTTTGCTCCCAGACTGTCTCCTCGACGCTTGGCGCCGTCGAGTTGGTATCCGTAAGAGGTTTGGACCAACTAAAACAGCACTTTCAACTTGAACAATATGTATAAATCTCATCAAATATATTTTATTGGAAAATAAACTTATGTTAGGAGGGAATGACCAACTATAAACATCTTATGTTTGTTGTAGGAGAAATAATAAATATAAGCATGTCTTGAAGTATAATCTATTATAGATGACTTTTATAAGGTGTTTGATTGTCGATAGTATATCTTTGGGAAATTTATATACATGCCATAGAATTTCTATGTATTTACATATCTAATACCTAATTTTTTATATTTTTGTTCGTCTTTTGTGCCGGAGACCCATGCATGAAATGTAACATCGATAGTGATTTTTTTATTTGACATTAAAGATTTAAGCATCATTGCATGTAAATATGAAAATTTAGATGTTAGATATATAAATACGAAAGAATGATGTGGTATGTATATAAATGCCCCTATAATTTAATGGAATATGCTTGGAATACTAATGACATTTTGTTGAAATTTCAACTTCAAAAGGTCAATGATCTTGGAAGAAAATAAGTTATGTCTATTTGAAGGTTGATTATAAAGTAATTTTGTGGCATATATCTTAATATCCTTAAAACAATGCATAATTATATGAGAGTTTTTCTTTTTTGAGGTAATTTCTTGCGCTTAAGAGTCTATTAGAACCTAGTGAATCTTTCAATAAGATGAATCCAATCACACAAAAAGTGCTTCGATCTGGTTTATATGCATGTAAATTATGTATACAAAAGTATAGCCAAAAATTTCCGGATACTTTGGAGAAATCAAATGACCTTCCAAAATTACATGCTTGTAAAAAAAGGAACATGTCTATGAGAGATTTAACAAGTTAAATGTTATTTAATTCAAATATCATTAAGATAAAAATACTTGAATTTTGATATGATTAATAGATTTAATACAATATGTTTGATGGATTGTTTATAAATTTGATTTAAATAGTCAAAATATTACTTCAAAAATATATAAATATACTCTTTTTTTTATATAAAAATGATCTATGCTATAGAAAGCTCACATATTTGAAGAATTCAATTGAGTTTAAGTATCTGAACCCCAACAATAGAAGCTAGGACATTCCAACTAAAGCTTGGTATCATCCAGGTGGTGTAAAACAACTAATTTTGGGGAACCCAATCTAAAATTCCAAACATATATTTAGTGAGTTTCTTAGAAATTTACACCACATTTTGCTATAATGGTGTTTCCAACGACGTTGTTAGGCTAAGGCTTTTTCCTTTTCCCTTGAGGGAAAAAGTCAAAATGTGGTTAAACTCACTAACACTAGGATTAATTAGGATGTGGAGTGACTTATCTCAGATATTCCTAACTAAATATTTTTCGCCTTAAAAAATGGTTAAACTAAGAAATGATATCACTTCATGTTGTAATATGAAGATGAGTCGATATATGATTCTTGGGAACGATTTGAGGAACTTTTTAAGAAGTGCCCCCATCATGCACTTCCCAATTGGTTGATAATTTGGACTTTATACAATGGATTAGCAGCATCTCTTAGGTCTATAATTGATGTCGCCACTGGTGGTTCTCTTATGTCAAAGTCATTTGATGGGGCTTATTATTTGATTGAGGAGATGACTACCAATAATTTTCAATTGCCTTTCAAGAGAGTGAATCTAAAAAAGGTAGCAAGTGTACATGACATGTGCGTGCTTTCAATTTTGACTTCTCAAGTAGCTGTTAAATTTAGGAAGCTAGATCTGTTAGGGATGAACCAACCTCAAAGACCCCAAGTCATTGAGGAAAATTCTTTCCAATAGCTAGTTGATGTTAATGCTTCACCACTTGAGACCCTAAATGAAATCAACGACAAGCCTAACAACCCCGATTCCCCTTATTACAATCTCAGTTGAAAGAATCATCACTACTTCAATAGGAATAACAATCAAGGTGTAGGAAACCAACAATGGGGGAGTAATCCACCTAAACCTTTTGTGAATTGGAACAATCATTTTAGTTCTAACTTGAGACCATCTTATCCTCCTGGTGTTAATGCAAATAAACAATTCAAGGAGAAAAATCTCTTTGGAAGAATTTGTTTTGCAAATGAGAAATCAACTACAAAGCTAAGGTGCAACTATTAGAAATATTGAGAACCAATTGGGACAGAATGCAAACTCACTTAGTAGTCAACCCCAAGGAACTCTTTCTTATAACACTGAGGTTAACATTAAAGAAAAGAATAACGAGCACATGAATGCAGTTAAGTTGAGGAGCGGAAGAGAATTGGAGGAAGTGGTCCGGAATGATGTTGAGGTAGAGAAAGAGAACATGGAACCTGAAAGACCTACAAAAGACCTTTCCAAAGATTTAGGAAAACCAGTCTCACCTCCTAGTAGTATATTAGAAAGTCCATCACTACCATTTTCTCAGACACTGCAGAAGCAAAAGTTGGATCAACAATTTTCTCAGTTCTTAGAAGCATTCAAGAAGTTGATGATCAACCTTCCGTGCAGAGGCTTTGAAGAAGATGCCCAACAATGTGATGTTCATAAAGGATACCCTTAATAAGAATAGGAAGTTTGGAGTTTATGAGATGGTAGTACTCAACAAGGAGTACATTGCTATCATTCAAAATAAGCTTCCTGAGAAACTTAAGGATTTTGGGAGCTTTACTATTCCATGTGCCATTGGAGAGAACTTCTATGGGAAGGATTCAAGTGATTTAAGTGTTAGTATTAACCTTATTCCACTATCTATTTTCAAGAGGTTAGGATTATGAGAGATGTCTCTTACCACTGTAACCCTTTAGCTTATTGATCACTCGATCACTCATCTGAGTGGGCTATAGAGAATGTCCTTGTGAAGGTGGATTGATTTATCTTCTCAGTTGATATCATTATATTAGATATGGAGGAAGAAAAAGAGATCCATATCATACTAAGTAGACCTTTCCTAGCCACTAACAGATGATTCTCCTAAAAATAACATGTTTTTAGTGTACATTTCATGTTTATTTTATGCCTATTTTTTATGATATTGCACTTTAAAGATATGTATTTTGAATGTTTTTGGTTTCAGGTGCATGTAATGGACATTTGAAGAAAATGAGGACAAAATGGAGCAAAAATAGATGTTTTTACATGGCGCTATGGCGCTACCCTTAGCGCCATATTGCTAGTAGATGGGCTAAATGGGCGTTATAACACCAGTAACCAACTTTCTAAAATATCCATTAAATTTTGCCGAATTTTGAAGGGGTGTTGAAGTGACCCTTGGTGATTTATAGCAGGGTCAAATTTTAGACAAAAAGAGAGTCCTTTTAGAGTCTTTTGGGAGACTTTGATGAGTTATTTTGTGTCATTTTGGAGAGTTCGGTTGAGTCTAGTGTGTGCGTGTGTGTGAGAGAGAGTGAGAGTCTTTATTTTATGTAAGAGTTTAGAGATTTGCTACAAGGTGATACATAAAAAAAAACATTCAATTTTACATATATGTATTTAATGCTTAAATTTGGTGATATTGCACTTTAAAGAAAGGTATTTTCATGTTTTATTGCAGGTATACTAAGTCTAGGCATTTGGAGATTAATGGATGCAAAAATGACAAAATTTAGAGTCGAAAGGTGGTATTTTCAAAAATTGAACTGGCGCCTAAGCGCCAAAATTGGAGCTTAGGTGCTAGAATCCAGAGAAGACGACGTGTAGGCGCCAGATTTCAACGCATATGCGCCAGAGATGGTTATTTTCATGAATGCATTGAATTTGGACGGATTTTGAAGGGATTCCTAAGGAAACTCTTGGGAAATTAATCTCTACATTATGAAATAGTGTTTTTATGTAAAAAAAAGTGGTGTGTGTGAGTGTGGCGTGTGAAGCAAGTGTGTGGAAGAGTTTGTAGAGTGTTCTCTAAGAGTTGTGAGAGGAGAGAGAAAGTGAGGGATTTCTTCTTCATAAAATTTCTAAGAGAGATTTGAGTGTTATTGTAGAGAGAGAAATAGATTCAAAGAAACTTCAAGGGATTTGCATGAGAAGGAGATTGAGTTAAGTTGTTTTACTTTTATTTCTTGTTTTGTAAACTTATATATATAATCCATGTTTTGTTGCATCTTCCTCATGAATTCTAAGTAGATTTATTTATCCTTCTCCCTATAAAGAGATATAGTCATGTGAAGAATTAAGATTGTTGTGCAATATTTTAATTCTAAAATTGTGATGATTCAATTCAAACTTTGAACTTTATTTACTTTTTGATCTGACCAGTTGAATTATTAAAATTTGTTGTCAAACATACGATCCATGAGGACTATGCTTTCTACAACAAAATAAGATTCACATTTGATTTCATAGATGAGAATCTAGTCCATGGGTTTGAGTGCAAATAAGTAGGGAAATATTCATTTATGGGAGTAGAATTGGAGATTTTAGGGTGACAAACTAAAATCTCCAATTTGGTACAAGCGTTTGGAAACTAAAGCGAGATGTTAGACCTCAGCTGAGGAGAACATGAGAAATCTAAAGTTTGTGCCAGTATCTTCTCAGTCTATTCGCAAATTTAGAGACTAAACACTGGATTAGTAAATATTCTTTGTTGCTTTTAAAAATGATAAATAATATAATTACTCATATTTGACACAATGCAATTTTCTTCAATTTGATAATTCACTGACTATAACCTCATTGTAAGGGAAGGATACTTTCTTAAATTTGAACTCTTCATCACAAAACCTAGTTTAGTTTTATTAAATTTAACTTTGATGTTTAGATATCAGTGTAGTAAACATAGTTTATTTAGTGACATTAAACAAATTTTGACTTGCTTACTTACTTAAGTTTTCTATAGTTTAAATATTGTGTTTTTGTTTTTGACCATAAGAATTTTCACCTCCATGTGGTATCGATACTTAGGACTCCATTAGAGCAATTTATTAATTGAGCAATATGTATATTTGCGTTTGTAACCTAGTGATGATTTGAAATAGAAAGCACACCTTAATTCACTAGGAGTGAGTGCTTTAAATATTTTAAAAGAGAAAACTTATTATACTTAAATAAATTTTATTATGATTGATCTGCATTTTTTTTAGTATAGATGACATATGTGTTGTCGTGTTGAAAAACATTTATAGCACACACAAAAGTTCCACATCAAGTTTTTGGCACCGTTGTCGGGGAGGCTGGGGTAAATTACTTTATAACTTTAAAAACTTTCTTTGAACTAAAAAACTTTTTTAAAAAAAAACAATATATATATATATATATATATATATGTTCTTGTGTGAGTTCTTATTTTTATAATTGTTAATTGTATTTGTGTGTGCGAAGATTATGATCTGAAGGATCAGTTCCTTATAATTCAGAATTAGAACGAACTATAAGAAAAAAATGAAAACAAAAAAAAAACTTCAAAAAATGGAAAATAATATAAGTAAATAATGTATTGAAAACGAACATCAACATCAGCAGAGACCATTAAGAGACTATGTTAACCCTAAAGTAGATGAAATTAACCTGACTATACAAACTTCTATTGCAGCTGCTAATTCATTTCAGCTTAAACCTACTATTATCCAAAAAGTACAAAATAATCTGTTTGAGGGAACACCATCTGAAGATCTGAATTTACATCTTGATAGTTTTCTAAAATTTTGTGCTACATTTAAATATGACAGAGTGTTGAATGATGTAGTCAGACTTATTCTTTTCTTTTTTCATTAAGAGAAAAAGCTAAGATGTGGTTAAACTTTGTAGCACATGGATCAATCAGAACTCGAGGAGAATTATCTCAGAATTTTTTGGCTAAATATTTCACATCATAAAAAACTACTAAGCTTAAAAATGATATTACAAATTTTTGCCTGTTTGATCAAAAATCTCCTTAGGAAGTGTCCGCACCATGTTTTACGAGATTGGTTAAAAATTCAAATGGTTTATAATGGATTAGTGGGATCTCTTAGATTTATTATTGACGTTGTTGCTGGTGGAATATTAATGTCAAAATCATTCGATGAAGCATATTTGTTAATTGAAGAGGTGACTACTAACAATTTTCAATGAAAGGAGGGTAATCCTAAGAGAGCAGTGTTGACCTCACTTTTGGTTAAGGTTTAGTTTTCCCTCTTTAGTAGCTTAAGGTTTAGCCATAAGACTTTTTTTTTATTACTCCTAGAAAACTAGAAAAGGAACCTCACCATTAGAAACTCTAAACTCCCATTTGCTCAACTTGAAGTTCCACATATTGGTCCTAACCTCTTGCACTTAGTAGGTGGGGTCGGTATGGAGGATCTTAAGGAGGGTCCCCATAGGACTGCTTGACCTTAGGGTTGACTCTGAGTGTTGGTCTGAAGTTAGTTCACTCACTTGCACTCACTTTCACCCACAATCACTCACAATCCCAAAACCCAAAATTGTTGGCTTTGATCCATTGATCCTTTGGGAGACTCATGTAGATGGTCCCCTAGACCCACTTGCCTTAGGCTAGGGTTTAGCTAAGACCACTACACAGAGGACCCAAATGGGTATTTCATTGGTTCATTGCTCATATAGGGTGGTTGGTACCCCAATTTTATCAAAATGTCCAATTTGGCCTTTTGCCCCTAAATCCACCCAACTACTTAAATACCCTTGAAACCTTAAATCTGGTCAAAATCCTCAAATTCACCCAAAATATCCAAATATGTTCAAAAACCATTTCAAACCATTTCAAAATACCCAAATTTCCCAAATCCACATAAAAATTCCAAAATTGCCAAAATACCCCTAAATTTGCCAAAATTACAAAAATATCCTTGGCATCCCAAACTTTCCTAAAACATCCAAAATCACTTCAATTTTCCCCAAAACTGATTTGGACCCTCCAATTGAACAAAATTTGGCCAATTTGACCAAAACCCCCAAATTGCCTTTAAAGGCCCAATTTCCCCAAATTCACGTCAAATGTCCATCAATTTGGCCCTAAATCTCATAAATTTCAATCATAAACTCAAATTAATTTTTAATTTGATCAATACAAACTAAATACAAGCCTAATTGGTCCATGCTATGAGCTCAATTTTGATCCAAATAAAAAACCCCAATTTTAGTCATACGACTTAATCCCACCAAATTGAACCCCATAGGCTACTTAATTTGCCCCAATTAGAATCTTAAACTCTTCATAAAACTCTTAAGAATCAAATTTGACCTTCAATTGCCCTTCATCAAGCCTTAGTTTCACTCAACTTTAACCCAAGTCCAAAATCCCTGAATTTCTCCCAAATTGGCTATATCTCCAAATTCCACCAAATTGAATACCCTAACCACAAAATTGACACCAAATTTATCTTGAAACTATTTATGACATTCCTATAAACCATTTTCAACCATCAATTTGGACTTATTCTAAGCTTAGCCCAACCTAGACCCAAGTCTAGTCAAACATGCCCAAATTGACCAAAAAATCCCAAAATCCTTCAAATTGAGCTTCTAATTGAACTCAAAATCATTTCAATCCTTCACAAAAAATTTTCATTACAATCATTTGCACAATGTTGATCAATCAATTGACCTAAATGTCATGGCTAGCCTAAATCGAACCCAACTTCTAGCCATTTTGACCCAAATTGAACCCATACACCAAAATTGACTTAGTCATGCCTAAGCCACCAAATTAATGACACCATAGCCACCAAGTGCACCCTATGGACCAGGCTAAACCCTCTCAAACCATCCAAGTAAGCTATGGACCAATGGGTCCCTAAATTAAGGGATCTTAGCCTATTTTTGGACCTTAACCAAAAATTTCTTCCATCATGACAAACCCTTGGAGGTTAATTATAATTAGGCCTCCCACTGACTCACTTGACCTTCTGGCCACCTCCCTTGGCCCTGTCAGCCTGCCTAGTGGCCAAAAAACACAAAAATTGAGAGCCCCAAGGCCAAATCAAAACCAATTTCAACTTTAAAGGCCAGCTCATCCTAATGGCTCTTTAAAGCTCCTCAGCCCTCCACCTAAGCACCATTTTACAACCATCAATTAACCCTGTGCTCCCCCCTAAGCTCTTCTATTTAATCAGCTCCTCCATGGCCAAAGAGAGGGGTGTGCCAAAATCTTTGGGGAAACTCTGTCCAATTGCTTTCAGACACTCTTCAAGAACTTCAAAGCTAATTGCCACCATTTTCCCCCATTAATCTCCATTGCGGAAGCCCAATTTTGAGCTCAAACTTTTAGCTCAAACTAGGACATCTCTCCATAGTCCACCAAACTCGAATTAATTGTGCACACATAATCCCTATAGCAAGAGGAGTTGATTCCCCATCAAACCCCCCTCTTAAACAGCTAAACTAGCTCTAGGCCAACACTTGAAATCGAGTTTGATCGAATTCATACCTAGACTATTCACTAAGGCTTGAAACTTCATCTGGAGGTTCATTGGGCCTAATCAAAGCTACCACAACCATCTGATTTACGCATCCCCTCTCAGACAAAGGTATTGAACTCCAAACCTAAACCGAGCTTGTTTCGACACTCCATACGTATTTACTGTATTTCATACCATATAAACCGTATAGATGTGTTTGTCTTAAGCAGATGAAGGTTTGTAAACAAACCCTTTAGTGTGAATGGCTCACAGGTTAGGTCACTTGGGGACGATAACGGAGAGTTGTCTGATCGCGCGTGTATCCAATGAACAAAGGAGATCAAGCCGGACAGATCCTCGATGCACAAAGCGTGGTCCGCGTTGAGACTACGTGGCTGGTGGCGTCAAATGGCGGAGCACCGCGTGGAGACTTCGGAGCTTCCTTGGATCTAGTCAGCACCGCGTGGATAAGTAGAAAAATAGGGATTTTTGAATTCTTTTAAATGCCTAAACTTCAAAAATCCATATCTTTCTCTAGAAAAATTGTAAAAATAAAATAAAAAATACCCTCTTTTGCTCAGTGAATAGAGGAGAATAATGTGGACAAAAAATAAAAATTATTTTCTCACTCCCTGATTTTTAATTAATTAAATACCCTCTGTTGTATTTTAATTCTCTATGGCTCAAAACATTTCACCATGGCTTGAAATTTTGAGAGTTTGTTTCTCGTGATAGAGGCAATGTCTTCTGATTTTTTCAAAGTCAGGAGACATTCCTATGCTTCTAATCCTAATTTTCAAGCTAAGGTAACCATTTTAGTTACTTTAATTATATAAAGCAAAATATCACTTGGAAAAATATGGGAGAAATTTTAATAGGTTTTCTATGTTCAGAGAAGTCCAGGAAAATTATTGTGATGCTTTGAATCACCTTATACATTTCTATACTTAGTTAAATGCATATACATTATATTAATTTATGTAAATTATAAACTTATCAAAAAGTGAGAAAATTACTTCCGCATTTTTCATAAAAATCATATTTATTCACTGTAAAAATATCAAAATTATTTGTTTTAGTCTNCACATGACATACACAAATACCAAAAAGTTGGCATGGCAAAATATAGCTTTCACACATGACGAATTTAGAAATGTAGGCATTAAGCTAAAATATAATTTCATACATTTGAAAATGTAAGCATGAAGCTNAAATGCAAGTGTACAAGTTCAAATGTAAGAAATTATTCACTCACATGACATACACAAATACCAAAAAGTTGGAATGGCAAAATATAGCTTTCACACATGACGAATTTAGAAATATAGGCATTAAGCTAAAATAAAATTTCATACATTTGAAAATGTAAGCATGAAGCTAAAATATATTTTCGTACATCATTATTGTAGAAATGCAAGCATCAAGATGAAATATAATTTTCACGTTCATTTTGATATCAAAACAAAAGTAGGGGTGCAAACGAGCCAAACAAGAGCGAGCCTGGGGGCCTAAAGAACTTTCATTAGCTCGTGTTCGGCTCGTTAAAAATTCCACTGTTCATGTTCGACTTGTTTATATTTCAAACACAAAATATTTTTTTTCNATGAAGCTAAAATATATTTCCGTACATTATTATTGTAGAAATGCAAGCATCAAGATGAAATATAATTTTCACGTTCATTTTGATATCGAAACAAAAGTAGGGGTGCAAACGAGCCAAACACGAGCGAGCCTGGGGGGCTAAAGAACTTTCATTAGCTCGTGTTCGGCTCGTAAAAATTCTACTGTTCATGTTCGACTTGTTTATATTTCAAACACAAAATATTTTTTTTTTTAATGAGCCGAACTCGAGCTGTTCGTGAAGAAAGCCCATTTTGACAATTCTAGTCATGCATGCAGTCATTAGAGATATAACGAGATGAGCTTGAGCGAGTCTAGACTCGGCTTGTTAAAAAATGTTACCATTCGTGTTTGACTTGTTTATATATCGAGCTCAAAAAATTTGTTTGTGTTTGACTTGCTTGCTTATTGAGCCGAACACGAGCTATTCACGCATAATGAGCTACTTTGACAACCCTAATCACAGAGCTGTTGGAAGTTAAGAGTAGGGCGAAATTTAAATATTATTATTTATATTAAAATATTCATTTAAATAAAATTTAATATATTTATTCTGTTTTTAATTATTAATTTTAATTGATTATAAATCTGTGTAGCATTGTGGTCAATTAAATTATTTAAAAATAATTGTGAATAATATATATATATATATATATATATATATATATATATATATATATATATATATATATATATTCCTGTTCAACTCGTTTATATATAGAGCGTAAAAATTGTTTGTGTTCGACTCGTTTGCTTAGCAAATGAATCAAACACGAGCTACTAAACGAGCTGTTCTCGAACAATGAGTTATTTTGACAACCCTAAACATAAGCAAAGCAAAACATATATTTTTCATGCATTTGGATGTGAAATAACAAGCATAAAGCAAAAAAATACACATTTCCATGCATTACTCCAAAAAACGCCACTGGCTAGGTTTTACACATCAAATGCACATGCAGATGAAAATGTAAAATGTATAAATGTACATAATCTCACTTGATGGTGATCCCGAGAATATAATTGTGCAAAATATATAAAGTTGACCCCGCTATGCAACGGAGCCAAAAACTTGATGCAATAGTTTATGAATAAGAAATTTAAACAATTTATGTTGAAATTCTGCGCAAGTATACATATCGTTATCAAATAATAAAGGACTTTCTATTTAAGCCTCAAATATCGATCTCATCGAAAATGTTTAAATTTGAAATGATAAATTGATTAGGAAATTCACAGAAGGTAAAATGAAATTACTGTCACTAATTTTGATTGTTGAGATTGTATCAGATTTAAATTATTTAACTACTAGCAAAACTGAAGTGCAAAGTTTAAACAATAACTACTAAATTATTAAACTATGTTTATGTCATAAAGATTTCTTATGTGAAAAAATATCTTTCCCACTACAAGCAGATTTTGGTAAAATGAGATGAGATAAATGTTTTTAATATGTATTGTGCCAAATAGGAGAAATTTTAATTCTCTACCCTGAAACAGTGTTATAGAAAATCATTGGCTAATCCCAAGTTTAGTCCCTAAATCTGTGGCTAGGCTAGGAGGATAGTGGCTCCAACTTCCCTTCATTTGAAGGCTAACTCTTGCTTTAGTTCTTTAAACACAAAGATCGAATTGGATATTTTAGTCTTTCACACTAAAATCTCCAATTCTACACCCAACAATGTATATTTTTCTATTTATTTGCACTCAATTTCATGAATGAAATTCTCCTTCATGGAATCAAATGTGATCCTCACTCTATTGTATAACTCATACTCCATTTCCCGGATTATATGTTTCACAACAAATTTTAACAATTCAATTGGCCATATCGAAAAGTAAATTAAGTTCGGAGTTTAAAATCATCACAATTTATTTTATATCTTAACATTGACACATCCATATTATCTCTTCATTTCACCATACCTCAGAGTAGGGAGAAATATAAAGGAAACTACTCAGACTTCATGCGAAAGATACAACAAAACACATTCATATATAAAAGAAAGTTCATACAATGCTAATAAACAAACAATACTTATCTGAAACTCTTTCTCAAAGCAAATCCCTTGTAGCCTTTCCTAGAAAATGTAGGAAGAAGAAATCTCTCACTTTTCTCATTCTCCAACACTCTTAGAGAAGAATTCACACTTAATCTCAACACACAAACTCTAAATTCTTAAAGAAAAATCACTAATAGACTCCAAAATGGTGGTGGAATGAAGATGGAACAAAGCACAAATTTTATATATAAAAGAAAGTTCATACAACACTAATAAACAAATAAAACTTATCTGAAACTCTTTCTCAAAGCAAATCCCAGAAAGTTCATACAACACTAATAAACAAACAACACTTATCTGAAACTCTTTCTCAAAGCAAACCCTTTGTAGCATTTCCTAGCAAATATAGGAAGAAGAAATCTCTCATTCTCTCCTTCTCCAACACTCTTAGAGAAGAATTCACACTTAATCTCAATACACAAACTCTAAATTCTTAAAGAAAAATCACTAATAGACTCCAAAATGGTGGTGGAATGAAGATGGAAAAGTGTATGATGTGTAAGAGATTGAATTGAGGCGAGGAATGACAAAAAAGGAGTTAATTTTTTGATCAATTTCGGCCCCAAATAGAGCAGAGTTGATTCTACAATAGGTGCTTTCAAAATCACTTCAAAACGCGTCCAAATTTGTTGAATCTTCTAGAAATAAAGTCTGAACCAACATTGGCGCTGTCGGTGCTGAACATATTTTCAACTTCTTCATTTTGACTCCAAATTTCATTCTTTTTGGTTTCAAGTCCTAAAATTCAACAACTTGCAAGAAAACATGAAAAATATCTTCCATTAAAGTGCAATATCACTAAAAATGAGTACAAAATATGGGTCTAAAAATACATATATTTTTGGTGTATCAAAATCCTCCAAGCTTACATTTTACTTATCCTCAAGTAACTTCTTTACTACTAAAAATATGACTACTCATGGTGAAGAATTTAACTTCTAGATTTCCATATTTTAGTCAACTAAACATAATAGTATAACTTAAGAAAAATTCAAAACAACTCCAGTTAATACTAAATGTATAATAATATCCAACAATCAAGTTTAAGATTTCTGATTCTCTATTCTTTTCAAGAAAAAATTACAAATTGTCATATTAAAGCCACTTAGAGTATTCCTATGAAAAAGAACTTCATGAAACTTTACTATTAATAAAGTTAATACTCAAATATAAGTTTAGAAAATTTAGTCAGGCCTTCTTCTTTAAGTTGATTCAAGTGAAGTCAATTTTTAATTAGGCATCTCCTCAAACTTCTCTCCACATTATCTTTTTCTTTTCTTTTCAAGTTCATTTTCAATCATTTTTCTTTTCTTTTCTTTTTCCCCTTTTTTTATGTGATGATTACTATATCTGAATAGCCTTTAATGATTTTGAACTTCACTATCATTTTTTTAAAGTCAAAATCTTTTCATATTTCTTCACTTAACAAATTTATATTAGCTTAAAGATTTCATAAAGTTTAATTCTTTTCTTCTTACATGAATCTTTAGGATTTGTAATACTTCAAAAATACAAATTTCTTTACTTAAAATAGAAAAATATAGTCTTATTCTCTTATATCAAATATCTTACTCTCTAAAATTAACCTTTATTATTGAAAATTTTTACTTAAGTATACTGTATATTTAGAAACATAAATATAGTTATCTAAAGTTATCCCCTAATACCAAAAGTCATGTTAAATGTAAAAANTTTCATATTTCTTCACTTAACAAATTTATATTAGCTTAAAGATTTCATAATGTTTAATTCTTTTCTTTTTACATGAATCTTTAGGATTTGTAATACTTCAAAAATACAAATTTCTTTACTTAAAATAGAAAAGCATAGTCTTATTCTCTTATATCAAGTATCTTACTCTCTAAAATTAACCTTTATTATTGAAAATTTTTACTTAAGTATACTGTATATTTAGAAACATAAATATAGTTATCTAAAGTTATCCCCTAATACCAAAAGTCATGTTAAATGTAAAAATTTTGAAAATATAGCTAAGTGAGGACAAATAAAATTAAATTTCTTTCTTTAAAAAGGAATTTTTTCCCCCCGCAAACTTAGATTTTTAAAAGAATTAGCATGAAGAACTGAAAAAATAAAGGGTGCAAGAAATCATTAAATACATAAAGAAAATACTTACGTGTTGAAGGTTCTGATTTTGAACTTAATTCTGAAATATTACAGGTGCTAATATTAAAAGCTACAAGACTTAAAACATTAAATAGCACAAAATATATATAAAATCTACTAAGAAAGAGTTAATTACAATACATTTAAAATAAAACAGGGTGAGTAGGATTCTACTAATAACGGAACTAAACTGACTTTCAATAATATACGGAACTAAACTGACTTTCAAATAACAAACAGTTTTACAATTCTACAGTTCACAACTTGATATCTAAAATAAGACAGTCTCACAATCCAACAACAAACACTCTCAATAATATAACAAAAACAAATAACAACATAACAAAGTACAATCAAACATAAAATGAAAGAAAAATCACCAATCATCATCATCTTCTTATTATGCATCCAAATTTTGTCGCTGGTACGGGGTAAAAACAGGGTGAGTAGGGAACAAACTGAATGATCACCCTTCATGCATCTCACTATCGCATCATCATAAGCAGCGTCATATTCAAATTTTTGCCTTATCAAATAATCAGTGTGAGCATTTCTGGCCTCCATGCTTTCCATTCTATGATCCATTATTAAGATATCTCACTGCTGGATCATCATCTGCTCCATCAGTTCTCAAATAGAAAGGTCACAAAAAGTAGGGGTCCTCGAAGTAGAAGGAATATCCCTGGTCCTACTTCCAGATTTCCATTCAACATGAGATTCATATGTCTTTATGTTAGCAGGCCCAATAGGTTTTAGAGGCTCGATCCTCTCCTTAGTCATTCTAAAGTCAACTTTTGTCTGTTCACAAAGTGTGAAGATAAGTGCAGGGTGTGCCAAACCACTAGTGGTCCCTCCCAAAATAATGGATCGAGTGTTTCTAAAAATAATGGAGCCTGCATTTACCCTTTGCATCTGCTGAATACAGAAGTTTAGGATGGCTTAATCCTTGGTAACCTCACTATGATGACTTGTCGGTATCATTCTTCCAGAAATAAAGTTGTGTTAGGCCTTAGATACTACATTTAACATAGAAATAGGAAAATTTACCTTAACACCATTCTTCACTTTCCACGTTCCTCTTCCATCAGTAAGAAAAAAAATAACCTCATCCAAGGCCTCATTCGTAGCAGAAAACGATTTATACTGGCAACTGTACACATCTTCTAATTGATAAAACTCATTAATTTTTCTTAGAGTAAACTCCATTTTTCCGCAAACCAAAACAAAGTCATCAGAAGCCTCCGTAAAGTTGGCATAAAATTCCATCACTACACCAATAATAGCATCGACAGTAAAATAACAAAAATTTTCCCACTGCCGAGCATTGATTAATCGCTCGAATTCTCCCCTCGGATTTTTAAATCCATGATCCAAAATCACTGTTTTATTTTCAAGTAGACTATTGAATTGAGCACTTGCCCTGAAGCTGACAAATTTTTGTTCATCATAATCTACTTTTCTTTTTCCATTGCTCGTTCTTGGTGTCATGGGAAATCTAAGAAAATTTGATAAAAATCTGAATAAATTCCCAAAATTCCTAAATTCACATTGTAAAACACATAAAACTTAAATCTACTAGGTAAGAGTTCTTCACTAAAGGATTTTCTCAGAATCTCTAAAAAAAATCCAAAATTTTCGGTTCTCGGCAATGTGAGATAAATCCTTAGTGAAAATAAAAAAATTTTAGTTTTAAGTGTAGCTCTTACCTAGAGAAGATGAAATCCAAACTTCCATTGACTTAAAATTGCCTCAAATCCGAGCAAAATCAAGCCCTAGATGCAAAAACTGGAGGTTGAAGGTGACTAAAGGGTAAAAATGGAGTTTTACAGTGCAAATCACGAATTTTAACGGGTTTATAATGTTCTCAGGTGAAGGGCGCTGTCAACGTCCATGCCAGCGCCGTCAGCGCTGAAGGCTTAAAATTTCATTTTTTGATTTTTTAAAACTTCAATTTTGTTTCAATTTACTCCAAAGTTTATTTAGTCTTTTTCAACACTAATTTTCATTTAACAATAATTCACAAACAAACATTTTCTCAAATAATACTAAACTAACTTTTATATATATGAAAATACACTTTTTACAAATACATTTTTGTAATCACACTTTCACACATATAAAGCAAACAAAATTATAAATCAGCGTCGAAATCAAGCCACAACACTAAACGCTGACACAAAACTATACACACAACCAAAATTCAGTATTCTAAAACAAAGCAAAGAAAATTAAATGCACACAATCACATTAAATACATAAGTATTTTAAACTAGTAGAGTCAAACTTCTTTAATTATTCAGTCTCTTCTTCAATGCTTTCTCCTCCTCTAATATCTCCCATAGAATGGTAATGAACATAGAGATTGTAGAAGGGTCGGTACGGGAATTGATCAGTCGAATTTTCTTCGATCCATTCTTTTTCTTTAAACATCCAAACCAATCCCACTTCAATTGTTCCAATATAGTCAAAATTCTCTTTTATCCTCCAATCTGGGTGATCGAAAAGGTATTTAATATTTTCTATTGCAATTGAAACACTCTTATGTTCTCTTTCAATTTTCTTCATTTTCTTTTCTAAAGTGAGTGAACTTCCAATTGTTGGTGGTATTAATGGAGTTGAAGCATGCGATGAATGCTCTAAGATAGCATATAATGCTTCATTTTCATTCCCAATATAATTTTCATCAATAGGAATCATGGGCTCCCGAGGTAATAAAAATTTTTCCTAACTTTCATATGGAACTTGAGATTGACTGTAAAGTAGGAAAATTGTGGAAGGATGCCCATGTCCATATATTGGACCATTCATAATAATACCCATAATAGATTTAAAAATGATAGATTCTACATTAATGAGCTTTTTCATTTGAATGCAATAGTTTAAAATAACACTTTCTTTGGTGACTCGACTAATCTTCATGATAGGGAGTAACTTTGCAGAAATGAAGAAATGCCATTGTTTCGATATTGGATTAAGCAATGAAGCAGAGAAACTAACATATCCCTCATCTCGCATTTCCAAAATATTATTTTCATCCGTCAGAAAATTAAACACTTTACATCAAATCTCTCGTTAGGATAAAATTTGTATAATGAAAGATTGGAATGTTTTCTATCATATACAACTCTTAATTCACGCTGAAGTAAATGATACAGCCTTATTTCGTACGAAGACAACTCCTTGGGTAATTCCATGTAAGTTGGCATAGAATTCCTTCACCACTGGTACAACAACTGCAACGGTAATGTAACACAGAACTTCCCATCGTCTTTGTACAATAATTTTATCAATAAGAGAACTTGGATTAATTAATCCATGATTAACAAAGCCTCTCTCCTTGATAAACCTCTTATTCGTAATGATTTTGTCGTATAATCTCTGTGCATCAAAACTGATAAACTTTCTTCTATTGAAAACTCCATACCTGGAAGTATTTCTAGAATTGGAAGCCATGAAATTCAAAAATAGGAAGTTTATAGTCATCTAAGGTAGTTTTTAGGACTTTAAAAACACTTCCCGGCGGTTATTAAGAAGCGAAATCCTGCCAAAGTTTGCCAAAAACATCAAAACTGCACGAAACTGCATGGGACGCCGTTGGCGGTCTGATGGCACTGTCGGCGCCATTGTTTGTCTAGCTGGCGCCGTCGACACCCATTTTAGCGCTGTCAGCGCTAGAGGCCAAAATCACATCTTTTCATTTTTTTTGTTCAATTCGATTCCAAATTTTACTCTAATACTAATATTTGTCTCAATTTATGATATATAAAATTGTGTATGATTATTATCTCTTAATATATAAAACACTTATTAAACAAAATAGTAATACATAGATATATGTATTTCTATATGGGTTGCCTCCCACAAAGCGCTTGGTTTAACGTCGTCAACCTGATGTACCATTTGTTTAGTTGGGTTGACTTAACATTAAAACTTCTTTAAACTGTGATTTGTGCCCTTCATAATAATATTTCAATCGATGTCCATTAACTTTAAATATCTTTCCAATGTCAGGATCTTTAATAACAACAGTTTCATAATGATAAACCTTAATCACTTTAAATGATCCTAACTATCTAGATTTCAATTTTCTTGGATATAATCTCAATCTTGTATTATATAATAAATCTTCTTGTCCAAGTTCAAACTTCTTTTATTAATCTTTCGATCACGTCATATTTTCATTTTCTCTTTATAGATTTTTGCATTATCATATGCTTCATTTCTAATCTCCTCAAGTTCATTGAGCTGCAATAATCTTTTCTTACCAACATCCTTTAAATTAAAATTAAATTCTTTAATAGCCCAAAATGCTTTAGGCTCCAATTCTATTGGTAAATGACATGTTTTTCTAAAAATAAGTCTATATGGGGACATTCCTATATGAGTCTTATAAGCAGTTCTGTATGCCCATAATGTAGTATCTAATTTAGCATACCAATCCAATTTATAGGCATTTATAGCTTTTTTTATAATTCACTTTATTTCCTGATTTGATATTTCTGTTAGACCGCTAGTTTGAGGATGATAAGTAGTAGAGAATCTATGCATAATATCATATTTCTTAATCAAATATTTGATTCTCTTATTCCTAAAATGAGATCCNTATTTTCATTTTCTCTTTATAGATTTTTGCATTATCATATGCTTCATTTATAATCTCCTCAAGTTCATTGAGCCTCTTTATAGATTTTTGCATTATTATATGCTTCATTTCTAATCTCCTTAAGTTCATTGAGCTAATCTTTTCTCACCAGCATCCTTTAAATTAAAATTAAATTCTTTAATAGCCCAAAATGCTTTAGGCTCCAATTCTATTGGTAAATGACATGTTTTTTCAAAAATAAGTCTATATGGGGACATTTCTATAGGAGTTTTATAAGCTGTTCTGTATGCCCATAATGTAGTATCTAATTTAGCAGTACAATCCAATTTATAGGCATTTACAGCTTTTTTTATAATTCACTTTATTTTATGATTTGATATCTCTGTTAGACTGCTAGTTTGAGGATGATAAGTACTAGAAAATCTATGCATAATATCATATTTCTTAATAAAATATTTGATTCTCTTATCTCTAAAATGAGATCCTCCATTTGTAATAATTACTCTTAACATTTCATATCTTGTAAAAATATTTTTAATTAAAAATTTAGAAACACTCTGAACATCACATANACAATAGCCTTAATTCAGTTAGACATATAATCAACAGTAAGTAATATATATAAATTTTCAAATGAAGGCATAAATGGTCCGATAAAATCTAATCCCCACACATCATAAATTTCAATTTCTAATGAGTAATTTAGAGACATTTCATTTCTTTTAGAAATATTTCCTAATCGCCGACATCGTTTGCATGTTTTACAATATTCATTAACATCTCTAAAAAGAGTAGACTAATAAAATTGTAAAATTTTATATGCAGTTCTATTTGTTCCAAAATGTCCTCCAAATTCAGAATCATGACAGCTTTCAATTATCTGTTGAGTTTCTTCATAAGACACACAACTTCTAATAATTAGATCTTTACATTGTTTATATAAATATCGGTCATCCCAAAAATAGAATTTTGAATCATATATATATTTCTTTAATTGTTGATTTTTAATATCAAGTGGTAGAATATCACTTACAATATAATTTACTATATCGGCATACCATAGTACATTCATTTCATCAATACTATATAATTGTTCATCACGGAAATTTTCTAAAATTTCATTTGCAAAATTAATTACTATTTATTTTTTTAGTTTAGACAAATGATCAGCTATTTGATTATCATTTCTCTTTCTATCAACTACGATAAAATCAAACTCTTACATAAGAAGTATCCATCTAATTAATTTTTGTTTAGCATCCTTTTTTTATATCAAGTATTTAATAACAGAATGATTTGTATGCACTATACATTTTGTTCCAAATAAGTAAGGTCTAAATTTATCAAAGGCATAAACAATAACTAATAAATCTTTTTCAGTAGTAGTATAATTAATTTGAGCATCATTTAGAGTTTTACTAGCATAATATATTATTTTAAAAACCTTATTGTGCCTTTGTCCTAAATAACCCAATAACATAATCACTAGCATCACACATTATTTTGAATGGTTTTTCCCAGTCTGGTGGAACTATTATAGGTGCAGTGATTAATTTTTCTTTCAATAATTCAAATGCTTTTATGCATTACTCATTAAAATCAAATTTCGTATCTTTTTCTAAAAGTTGACATAATGACTTGGTTATTTTCAAAAAAAAATTTATGTAGCGCTTGTAGAAACCAGCATATCCTAGAAAACTTCTTACCCCTCTAACATTAGTAGGATGTGGTAATTTTTCGATAACTTAAATTTTTGCAGGATCTTCTTCCATACCATTTTCAGAAATTTTATGCCCAAGTACAATTCCTCTTGCAACCATAAATTGACATTTTTCCCAATTTAGTAGTAGGTTGATTCTTTTACATACTTCTAGAACTTTTTCTAAATTATTTAAACATAATTCAATTGAAGTCTCAAATACAGAAAAATCATCCATAAACACTTTCATTCCATGTTCAATAAAATTACTAAAAATTGATATCATACATCCTTGAAATGTTGCAGGTGCATTGCATAGTCCAAAAGAAATTCTACGAAAAGCAAATGTTCTATGTGGGCTTGTAAATATTGTCTTCTCTTGATCCTCTAGAGCAATTAAAATTTGGTGATAACCGATATATCCATCTAAAAAATAGTAATATTTGTTTCCAGCCAATCTATCCAACATTTGGTCTAGAAAGGGTAAAGAAAAGTGATATTTCATGGTGGCCATGTTTAATTTTCTATAGTCAATACAAATTCGTAAACCAGTAACTTGTCTTATTGGAATTAATTCATTTTTCTCATTTTTTTCAACAATCACTCCTTTCTTCGGAACAGAGTGAATTGAACTCACCCAAGCACTTTCCGAAATAAGATATATAATTCCAGCATCTAACCATTTTAACATTTCTTTTTTAACAACTTTCTTCATTATTGAGTTTAATCTCATCTGAGGATTAGCTTTCGGTTTGTATTGTTCATCAATAGAATTTGGTGCATACAGATTGAAGAGCTAATTCTTTTAATATCTGCTAAAGTTCATCCAAAAGCCTTTTTATATTTTTTTAACATCTCTATTAATTTTTGTTGTTGAATTTCACTTAATTTAGAAGATACAGTAACAAAAAATGTAAATGACTCTCCTAAAAACACATATTTTAAATGGTAGGTAATATTTTCAATTCAAATTCAGGTGCTTTAATACTTGAAGGAATATTGCATGNATATATATATATATATATATATATATATATATATATATATATATATATATATATATAAATTAAATGTCTTTCAGAAGCGGGCGACAAAATTTTGATTTTGGCAGCCAACAGCTTCTAATGAGCAACTCCTCCACACCCAAAATAGTGCCAACAAGTAGCCAATGTTCATGACTCTGATGCAATTTTTATTTTGGCTTCTCAAATTGTTGCAATATCAAAGAAGTTGGATCAATTTGGAATGAATATATCTCAAACACCTCTTGTAGCTGAGGAAAATTCATTCGAACAAATGATAAATTCTCAATCATCATATCAAAATTTGAACGCAATAAATATTTGACCTAATAATCCCTATTCTAATTATTACAATCCTATTTGGAAAATCACCCTAATTTAAGTTGGAATGATAATAACTCTAATGATGTAAATCCACATTGAGGGAACAATCAAACAAACCCTTTAGGAAATGTAAACAATCAAGGAAATACTAATTATAAACCTTATTATCCTTTCAGCTTTAATAGCAATTCATAATTTAAAGAGAAGAATTTGTCTATGAAAAAATTGATATTACAAATGGGAAATCAATTACAAAGTCAGGGAGTAGCAATTATAAACATTAAGAATCAATTACGACATATTTCTACTGCACTTAGCAATAAGACTCAAGGAACTCTTTCTAATAATGTTGAGATTAATCCTAAAGAGCAAATTAAAGCTATACAACTAAGAAGTGGAAGAGAAGTGGAGACAAAAGTTCAAAAAGAGATTGAAGTTGAGAAAGAAGGGGTAGAAATTGAAATGTTTGAGGAAGATATTCCTCATGATTTAGAATATCCCATTAAACCAATGAAAATTACTGTAAAAAAATCATTACCTCCATTTCCTCAAAGATTGAATAGCGAAAATTGGATAACCAATTCTCAAAATTCTTTGAATTATTAAGAAACTAATAATAAACATTTCAATTGCTGAAGCTTTAGAACAAATGTCAAGCTATATAAAAGTTTATGAAAGATATACTTAATAGAAAAAGGAAGTTAACAAATAATGAGACAATTGCACATAGTGAAGAGCGTAACGCTATAATTCAGAAAAAACTTCCTGAAAAAATTAAAGATTTTAGTTGTTTTACCATCCTTGTGCTATAAGCAAATGATTTTTTAAAAAACTTTGTGATTTGGGAGCCAGTATTAATCATATGCCTCTATCTATTTTTAGATAGTTAGGCATAGGAGAGATTTCCCCTATTACAGTAACCCTTCAGTTAGTTGATCGTTCGATCACAAATCTTAAAGGAGCTGTAGAAGATGTACTAGTAAATGTTGATAAATTTATCTTTCTTGTAGACTTCATTGTGTTAGATATGGAGGAAGATAAGGAAATTCTAATCATTTTAGAGAGTAATTTTCTTGCAATTGGAAGAGCTATGATAGATGTTCAAAAAGGTGAGTTAAATATGAGAGTCAATGATCAAGAAGTCACATTTAATATATCAAAATCCACAAAATACCCAACAAAAGGAAAAGATGATGAATGATTCAAGATAGAAATTTGTAATTATTTGAGTAACGATCATTTTACAAAAAGTTTTGAAGAGAAAATAGAATAAGAAGTTCTGAAACTTAAAGATGAGGATAATATGTAAGATAATTCCATTGAAATATGTAATGAAGATTTAGATTATATTCAGGAAAGATTTGAACTGTTAAATAATACACCAAAATAATATGTTGTTTTAAGTATACATTTCATGCTTATTTTTAGTTATATTGCACTTTAAAGAAATGTATTTTTATGTTTTTACTGCAGGTATATTAATTTTAGTAATTTGAAGCAAAAGTAGCAAAAATGATGAAATTTGAATCCAAAATAACAATTTTTTAATTCTAGCGCCTGATTAGCACTAGAAGCGCCATTTAATAGAGAGCTTGTGCTAGATGCACCAGATTTGGTGTCAAATGGGCTAGATTTGGTGATATATGTGCCAGATTTGGCGCGAGAAGCGCCAAAACCCAGAATAACGCGGAGTTAAGCAAGTTGGCGCTAGATGCACTAGAGATGACTTTTTGCAGATTAAGGCGGTTCAAAATAAATTTTGCGTGAATTTTCAAAGGGACACTTTTTTAAAAACCCATTGGAGTGATTCAATGCATATAGACACTTTAGAATGTTCTTTTATGAAGGAATATATCTCTTGGATCAATGGACATGTCTTTTGAATTTAAGATGGTTGACTTTTGGATAAAATTTTGGAGAGAATTTTGAATTCTTTTTGGAAGGAGGCAGCCTTCCATAAAATGGAGGTTTTGTGAAGTGAAGTGTGTGGCGTGCAAGGGGGGTGACAGCGACTTTATATATTATTAAAAATATAAGAATTTGATACTGTTGCTAGAAGATTTAAGTCCCCGACAACGGCGCCAAAAACTTGACAACAGTTATAGATTTGATAAAAATGTGTATTAAATATTCAATAGTTGCAAAGTCACATTGACTAATCATATGCTTGGTTACCGAATCTGCGGCTAGGCTGGGAGGATATCAGCTCTCACTTCGGTGCTCTCACATTCCCCTCGCCTGAGGGCTAACATCTACACTTCAGCACTCAAACGATAGAACCGAATTGAAGATTTTAGTCAGTCACTCTAAAATCTTCAATTCTACGCCCGATAATTTTATTTCTCTATTTATTTGCACCCAACTTTTAAGGACTTTGACCTCCCTAATTCTTGGATGTAATCTTCACTTTAGTTGTAAAACTCAACATATTTTAATAAATTAATTGGCCAGATTGAAAGTAAATTAAAATCAAAGTGAAAAGATCATCACAACTTCTTTAACTTTCTCATGGCTCAACCAATTCAAATCACCTTTTCACAAAATCTTAAGACAAGGAGAAAGATAGAGAGAACTACTCAAAACTCATGGAGAAGATACGACAAAACTTAGAACTTATATATAAAAGCAAATCCATGCAACTTCAATAAGTAAATATCACTTATCTATAATTCCTCCACAAGCAAATTCCTTGAAGTTCCTCTGAATCTCTTCCTTTCTTTACAGCACACAGAATTCTTCTTTGAAGCGGCAATGAGGAAGAAATCTCTCACTTTCCCTCCACTCTTACAATCTCTCAAAGAATTCCTCAGAATACTAACCCTAAATTAAACTCTTTGCACTCTACAAACAACAAAAACTCAGTGAACATCGCCGCAGGGCTCCTCTCGTTTTGGCCCAAATGTTTCTCTTAAAGTTGTAGAAGAGTTTTTTAAGAGTTGCCTAAGCGTCCCTTAAAAAATTGTCCACATTCAATGCACCTGTTAAGAGAACCGTCGTTCTCACCATCGACGGCCTTGATGGCGTCATCGGCTGCATTCTAGAATATTTGATTCTGAACTCTCGGAAAAAACCCTTCTTCTGCGCTGTTGGGCTCGTCATCGGCGCCCTAGTTCAAATCTTCATATTTTGGTCATTTTTGCTCCAAATTCGCTCCTTCTTGCATCTTTTTGCCCCAATGCTCATAATTCAACATACCTTCAACAAAACATCAAAAATACCTTTCTTTAAAGTGTAATATCATTAAAAATAGTATAAAATAGATAAACATCAAAAATACCTTTCTTTAAAGTGCAATATCATCAAAAACAGTATAAATATGTATGAAAACATCAAAAATACCCTTCTTTAAAGTGCAATATCATCAATATTAGTATAAAATAGGTATGACAATCTCAATATATTTTTCTTGGGTCAAAATCCCCCAAACTTAACTATTACTTGTCCTCAAGTAATTTTAGTACTACATAAAAGTTATGATCTATTGTAATAAATTTTAATTTAGAAATACTATAAGTTTGATTTAAGTAAATACCATAGTGAGATTTTCAGAAAAAATTCAAGTAATTAAATTAACTCTGTAGGTACAAGACTATTCAGTCATCAAGTTTAAGAANGCTTTTATAAAAATAAAACCCATTTTTATGAAAATATTTCATTTTTCAAATATATTTTGAATTAAAAATAATCAAAATTTTCAAAATACAAAAAATGATTCAAAATGAGTTGGAATGTCCCCTAACCACTTAGAAATCTTTATGACATTTTTCCTAATATTTCTATGTTAAAAATGAATTTTTCATGTTTTCCCATTTAAATAATTTAAATAAATAAATTAAAAATCACAAAAATATAAGATTTGATTCTTTGGGTTTTCTAAATTCAGAGAAGTCTATTAAAAATATAAAAATGACTTTTGTAATTAAAATATAATTTATTATTTAATTTAATTGTTGAAATTGATTAAAAATTAAATAATAATAATAATAGAAATTTGATTCAAAAAATCATGAAATTTTTTTTAAGTGTTTCTCTGATTTTAGGGAACCTCTAATAATTTTTCCATAAATATAAATTTTATTTTGGATAATAAAATAAATTAACTTTTGAAAATCCTATCTTCTAAATTTAAATAATTATCTAAATTAAATTAAAACTTTAAGAGGTCCACATATTCTCCTCTAACATTATAATTACCTCATGAATATGACAATCTAAACCCTCAAAATCATTTGAGTTGTGTTTAATGAGTTATGAGGCGAAGTGTCACAAAGGGAAAATAGTCATTTTAGACTTGAAAGTCAATTGAGATCAAACGATTGAAATACAATGGAGTTAAGACGTAGAAACTCACTCACCACCCTTGCACAACATCAACAAGATCATAATTCTCCCAATCTTCATGACTTGGAAGTCAATTGAGATCAGACGATTCTTAAGTGATGGGCTTAAGTCTGAAAGATGATAGTTTACTTTTCTTATGCCCAAAGTTGAGGATGTTTTGACCATTTGATGTGGATATATGTTACTTAAATCAAAATCTTGATAATCATCATTTCACATATTATGATTATTAAGGCTTAGTAGTGACATAGGCTCAATTTCTAAACTCAATTGATTGGATTTAGAAGATGACATAATTAGTGACTAACATCTTTAAACACTACAAGCCTGACCTTAATCACGGACACCACAGTCTTGAATGACCCACTCACATAACCTTTAAACGGAACATCAATAGATTAATTGAGTGAGTTTTTGAAACCTTCATCTACTCATGCAATTCTTCTTGAACTGAATAAAAATTCAGAAATCTTAAAATTGATTACTAAGTATTCTTAGACTTAGAGTTTGAATCTAAGTTATTAAAGGTTTTCTTAAATTTTACTATTTTATTTACTAAACTAAAGTGTAAAGTTTATAAGTTAGTCTCTATCCTAAGTCATATTTTTATGTAGTAAAAGGGTTACTTGAAGACAAGTAACATTTAAGTCTGGGGGATTTTGATACACCTAAAAAATGTTCAATTTTTCATATGCTTTTAATGCATATATTTGGTGATTTTCAATGATAATACACTTTAAAGAAAGGTATTTTGTATATTTTTGGTTTCAGGTACAGAAAATAGAGTTTTGGAGAAAAAGAAGCAAAAATGATGTAATTTGGAGCAAAAACGAGCAAGAAAGAAAATTTTTTCTTGGCACATTTCGATATGTCTTTCTATGCTTAATCTCTTTTACATTTCTCACACATTTTTGAATGAAATTACACTTTAAAAAAATGTTATTTTTATGCTTATTTTATAGGTCTATCTGTTAGGAATGCAACACAACTGAAATGGGGCGAAACGGAGCCAAACGAAGCAAAATGGTGGAGTTGCACAGGGTGGGTGCCGACAGCGTCAGAACCGACGTGGCGGTGCTAAAGAGCAGAAAAACGATGAGAAAAAGACACCGACAGCGCCCAAAATGGCGCCGACAGTGCCCGGGACGATCATAGATCAATTTTTGGCAGTTTTTGATGTTCTAGAAGGCTCCTAAGTGATTTAAACACCCCATGAAGCAATTCAATGAATCTAGACACTTGGATAAGGCTCTTGAATGAAGAGACATGTCTTTTGGATAAATAAATTTGTCTCTTGGAAAAAAAGAGGGAATTTATGTCTCCTTAAAAAAAGAGGGCTTGGCACCCTCATATGCATGCGTGTGTGTGTGAGAGTGTGTGTGAGTGAGAAAATGTGGAGAATGTTTAGTGAACTTAGAATAGAAGTAGAAATGTAAATTTCTACCTTTTTGGAGAGATTGGCAAGGGAATTTTGAGTTAATTTGTAAGGGAATGCTCTAACATTACATGGATCAGCGAGAGACTTTGTGGGAGAGATTTTCATGTTTCATTCAAGGGGAAAAGCTAAGTATTGTGTTCTTCATTATTTTATGATTTTGTAAACACTTATCTAGTTGATTTGCTTTAATGTAATGAAGATTTTCGTTGCATTTTCTTCGTGCTTTGAGATGTGTTTCTCTTACTCTTTCGTCTTCTTAGGAAATAGTGACATGAGAGAATTATGTCATTATTTTCCTTTTACTTTTCTTTTACAATGAGTAGGTTCATGTTTTAGATATTAGGATGCTTTCTTGAAGAAGTTTTAATTATAAATGTGATGGTTTTTACTTGCACTTCATTTACATTACAATAAAGGCCTGTTGAAGTGTTAAAATTCGTTGTAATTGCATTAAGACCCGAGATGTCGGTGTAATTCTCAACTAAGTGGAACCACATTCAAATTTCATGAATAGTGAAGTTCATAGGGGTTGGATGAAAATAAATAAAGAAACTTACTTTGATGGGCATAGAATTGGAGATTTTATGGTGGAAAACTAAAATCCCCAATTCAATCTTAGTGTTTAAAGAATTAAAGCGAGAGAGCCTTCAGAGGAAGGGAAGTGGGAGCTCTGGAGTGGAAGCCAGTATCCTCATAGCCTAGCCACAGGGGACTAAACCTGAGATTAGCCAATAATTTTCTATAACACTGAATCAGGGTAGAGAATTAAATTTGCTCATATTTGGCACATATAATATTTAATGTATCTCATTCCTTTACATTATCCAACTCACTACATAAGAATAGTAGTTTTGAAAATCTTAAAATTCTCCAAACCAATACATCCAGAAAGAGTTATCTTTAGAATTTAATATTTACATTTAGAAATAGTTACTATCCTTATATTTAAAATTCACATTTAGAAGTAGTTGCTAGATAAAACACCATTTTAATCAACATTCCAAACTAAGGAATAATAGTAGTAAACTGGAATTTAACTAAGGACATCTTTCCTCGCTTCCTCGTGGGATCGATAATCAGGGCTTAATCAGAAAGTCCTATACTACTTGAGTGATATGTATACTTGTGTTTATATCATTGTGACTATATAGAATTGATAAAATTAAGCATATAAAAAAGTCGCATTATGGTACCGGAACGAGGGAACTATAGGATCCTAACCGATGTCGCTCTAATCAACTTTAACATTCCCCATAACATTTAATGACCATAACCATAGGAACATGTGATTTGACATTATGACTTGACACATTAGAAAACTTAAACTCATCACTATGAGGAGCTTGGAGCTAGCACTGTAGGCAGCACGACCATCTTCAACAGTAAGAGGATCTACAATAACATATCTTTCCTTAAAATTAAATAATCAAGCTATAGGATTTCAAGGTTATTTGCTTATAAAACATAAATCCTCATCATATCTTTAGGCTTTTGTATAGCCCTTATATACAATATAAGCCCTAACTCATTTTAGGATTCTCAAGTTTTCGTTCATCGCGACCTAAATCCTCACATCTTCCAGGATTGTGTGATCGTTTCTCACGAATGTAAGCCCTAACAAATAAAACTTTGGCAGGATGAAACATTAAATAATTTCCTCTTAAAAATTGAAGCCAAAAAATAGGATAGACTCTGAAGTCACTGAGGTTCTCATTCGGATCTATGACATCCCCTAGTTCTTCCTTCTTTCCATTCTACAAAAAGAAATGTTCCAAACTTGAACCATTCCCCTTTTACACATTTATTTCTGATCTTGTTGAAAAGTATTATTTCTTTGAACTCATTGAAGACAATATTCCCTGATTTTTATTGAGAGTTTTCCTAGGTGACTTCGGTTATCTAAGATGTAATTAACTATAGGGGCTTGCCCTTATAGGAAGCTTTTCCTAACCCAGCTTAATATAAACTCTATTTAATTCTTTGAATTAAAGAGGGGAAATTGTAGACAAATAAAAATGATTTCATAGACCAAACAGATGTCATATATTTTTAGTTTATTTGATCGAGTCTCATCCTCAAGTCTTGTGTTTATCCTTCGGGATAGATACAGGGTTTAAGGTATAGTGCTCTTTCATTTAAAATAATAAAAATATGGGGTAAANTTCATAAGTTTAATATTTTTTTATGATTTTTTTATTATTTTTAATTATTAAAATAATTAAAAATTGAGTTTTCATTTTAAATACATTTTTATTTTTATTAAATCCCCCTAATATCAGAGAACTCAAAAAACTAAGTTTCATAATTTTCAGGTTTATATTTTGATTTTTAAAAATCATTTAAGTTTCAAATTTGATGGTCACATTTAAAAATCAATTAAAAATATTAAAAGATCTCCAAATCCTTTGAAATTCTTATGGTGAGTTTTCTGACTCATAAACCACAGTGGAAAACAAAAATCAAATGATTTTGGTCTTTATATTCTCCAAATTAAATATTTTAAGCAAATTGGTATTTGCTCAAAATAGTGATATTTTGATTTTTAAAAATCATAAAATTATTTCCTAAGACTACTCTGGCCATAGGGAACTCACATGAATATTTGTAGAATTTTCTAAAGCACATGCAATTTTCTATAATTATTTGAACAGAAAATGCATAAAAACTTAGAAAATTAAGATCTCTGTCTATAGATCTCCTATGTCTTTGGAAAAATTCTTAATTTGTTCACCTAGACAGAGGCTACAACATATAAAAATTTGGAGTTAAGGTAACAATTCAATATGAATGGAGAATTGAAAAACCCCTAACCCTAATTTATTTTTTAAAAATAATTCATGCATCAAATTAATGTGAAAATTATTCCACATGAATCTCCTCTGTTCACTGAGCAAGAAGGTATTTTTATTTTATTTTTATGAGTTTTCTACACAAAGATATGGATTTTTGAAGTTTAATAGCTATTTTCTGAATTTTTTAAATACCCCTATTTATTTATTCAAACGCGGGCTGACTGGATCCTCGGATCCGTCAAAAAGCCACGCGGCGCGCTCCTATTTGACGCCGCCTTCTGAGTCAGCTGCCACGCGTCGCTCTGTATCGCTTCAGATGGTCATCCGGCTCGATCTCTGCCGTTCATTCAATACACGCGCGGATGGACGGCATCCGTTCATCGTCCCCAAAGGAATGATCCCGTGACCGTCCACACTAAAACCTTAATATCTCCCTCATTTCTTAATGGATTTTAGTGATTATTTTTTAAATTACTCGTCTTAAAAAGACGAACACATCCATATGGTAAACATACTATGAAATCAAGCCATTATAAATGGAGAGCTCGCAAAGGCTCGGGAGAGTGAGTGAGGTTATACCTTTGCTCCGAGAGGTTTAGCCTCAATCAGAGATTCTTCACACCTTTGTTAGGTTCCAAAGAGCTTAGGGATGAAGCTGCCTCAATCAGAGATTCTTCACACCTTTGTTATATCCCAAAGAGCTTAGAGATGAAGCCTCCTGCCTCCTTGGTGTAAAGCCTATGTATGATTTTGATCAAGGCCGATTTTGGGTGTTGATTGAGAGCTATGATAGAGGCTTTGTAAAGCCTATGTATGATTTCGATCAAAGCCGATTTTGGGTGTTGGTTGAGAGCTATGGTATTAAAGCCTATGTATGATTTTGATCAAGGCCGATTTTGGGTGTTGGTCTAGAGCTATGGTAGATCTTCACACCTTCGTTAGGTCCCAAAGAGCTTAGGGATGAAGCCTCTGGCTCTGGTGTAAAACTTCACACCTTCGTTAGGTCCTAAAGAGCTTAGGGATGAAGTCTCTGGCTCTGGTGTAGGGCAATATATGATTTCGACCAAAGCCGATTTTGGGTGTTGGTTGAGAGCTATGGTAGAGGCTCTGTACACCTTCGTTATACTCCAAAGAGCTTAGAGATGAAGTCTCTGGCTCTGGTGTAAGGCCTATAGACCTTCGTTATCCTCCAAAGAGCTTAGGGATGGAGTCTCTGGCTCTGGTGTAAAGCCTATGTATTTTTTCGATCAAAGCCGATTTTGGGTGTTGGTTGAGAGCTATGGTAGAGGCTCTGTGGAAGGGGAATTCGATGGGGCTTTTCCTTCTTTCACTCTTGTGAAGGTGTAGAGCCGATTAATTTGGGGTTTGGTGCTTTGTAGGTTGAGATTGGATTTTGTCCTGGTTTAGGGCAAGGATTTGAGANGAATGTTGATGTCTTGATTATTCCCAAGAATAAGGTAAATATCATTTACCTTTTAATTGGAAAATTATGTGGCTAAAGACCCTTTAAAAGAATAAGGTAAATGTCATTTACCTTTCAATTTGAAAATTATGTGGGTGAACACCCTTTAGAGAAAAATCATAGGGTGAATGTCATTTGTCTTTTAATTTGAAAATTATGTAGGTGAAGACCCTTTAGGGGACAAATTGGTGGTAAAGATGTCCAGCCCAAATTTTAGTCCTAATTGGACTTGTGGTGTTTTAAAAGAGTTTGATTATGTTGATTTTTTCTAATCCTCTTTTAACAAGTGGATTTCAACTTAAGTTCACTACTAAGTCCTTAAGACCTGAATGTATTAAGTGTGTGGATTGATTTTAAGTGATCATTATCAAGATCATTTAAATATCATTTTGATTTTAAAATAAGGATATGAAATCATTGNAAAAAAGTTTGATTATGTTGATTTTTTCTAATCCTCTTTTAACAAGTGGATTTCAACTTAAGTTCACTACTATGTCCTTAAGACCTGAATGTATTAAGTGTGTGTATTGATTTTAAGTGATCATTATCAAGATCATTTAAATATCATTTTGATAATAAAATAAGGGTATGAAATCATTGANAATCATTGATTTTCAAAATTTTGGATAATTATGGGAATTATCCTTTTATATTGTAATTTGGTAAAGTGAAGTGGGTTTCTACCAATTAAGTCTATTTTTGATTGTAAATCATTAAATGATTTAATTAATATAAAAAATTACCCATTTCCCATTTTTGATTAAGCTTAAATGTTCATTAAGGCCAAAATGTCCAAAATTACAATTTTGCCCCTAAGNTTGTCAAATATAAGTCAAATGACTTTGAAATTTTTATGTAACCTTACTGATAGGTCAATTAACACATCAGAGA
>JXCR01124050.1:71778-82749 GCA_002079205.1 Phalaenopsis hybrid cultivar | reverse complement strand
TTGTACTTGTTATTCCGTGTCGCGGCTTTGAAAATTTGACTGTCATGTGCACTGCCCTCTCAACTGGTCTTGATAAAGGTGAAACACATGTTGAAGTCGCATACCACCGATGAATGCGATATTCTCATTATTTGGAACTCGTGCATCGTGTTCCATCGATTGCTCCGAAACAATTCTAGAAAGATAAAGAAGAGTTACGTGATAACGTTGTTTATTTGAAAATTTAATGTAATAAATTGAAGAGATTGCTTTAAAAAATGACATGTGCTGCACATTGTGTGAAATCTCTATGGAGGGTTCGTTCGAACGTAAGATCTGTTGTTTTATGACTTATACAGAAAAACTTATAAGTGCATTCAACTCCATTGAGAAATATTTGCAAATTATTTCAGAAGAGTGTTGAAATTGCTTTATTGTTTCTCGCATTGATGCATTCTGCGATAATATGTAGGGAGTTATCACTAACACTTTTCGTGATGTCATCCTGGGAGAGCCATGAAGTTCTTGATTTCTGTGTAGTTCTGCCAACAGATCGTTGAATACTGCCTATGTCATGCGAAATATATTGTTAAATCTTGTAGGGTGGCCCGGAAACAACTCCCCAAACCATTTGTCCCAACATATGAAGATTTATGCAAGTGGTGTGCTCTATGTACAAGTTATAATATTTCGTACATTAAGAATATGATAACTACAACTCTTCTTCTGCGTATTTCTCTGGTTGCATCCATGTAGATCAGTATTGTACTGACTAACACAAAATCATCAATGAATTAGCTACAATCATATAAGATTATTGATCTACCCCAACAATTATCACAATAATTAAAGTCTTGGTAATGACACTAGAAAACTTGATCCGCTTTCTCACAACTTGTTTGAATCCTTAAAATTAGATTTTATTTCAGAGTGGGATTTCTCACACAAGAACATGTATCGTTTCAGTAATATAGAGCTCTATTGAGTCCGGATTGTTGATCTCACAAAAAACGAGGTAATGACTCATTTAAGAAAAGTTCTAGTCTACTACTTATAAGTCTTAACTTGGAATGTTGATTAAGGTGGTTTTTCTAACATCTACTAACTTACAACACTGAGTCTAAAGCTAAACCTAACTACATCAATTGGTTCATTTGATATCAAGATATAAAAGCTACATTTCTCTTTTTACTGCATAAGTGGATTGTAGGATCAGATATTATGAATTATTATTGTTTCTAGTGACAAATAAGACCATATATTTCGTTTACCCTCATCCGAGCGCGTAAAGAAGTTTGGTTAACCTAGTTTTAATTTCTTAAACCCTAGATTGAACTTATCAAAGCATATTTTTATATCTATTTGCATTGGTTATTGTATACTTTCTTTATAGCCTATATAGAGCAATGTAAATACTCTAGTTGTTCTTCCACTGTTCTCCTGAGTTCTAATGGATCATAATAAATTTTAACAATTCATATGATCAATACAAAAAGTAAATGAAACATAGAAGAATACTCATCACATTGTATTAAAAACCAATTCTAAAAGCATTCTACACATCCTATAGTTCCTACTTATCATCATAAGAGAAAAGTAAAGAAAATTTATTCACAAATCATGAAAAACACCATAGAATTTCTCTTCATTTAACAAAGCAAATCTACTAAATATGTGCTTACAACAAGTACAAGATAAATGGTTACAGGATAATTAGTTATTCTCCTCTTTAAAGAGATGAAAAGTCCCTTCAACAATATATCTAAGTGCTCCCTGCAATGCTGAAATGATCCACTTACAGATTTCTCTCAAAATTCCTCACCAATCTCTTAAGAATAGTGAAAAATACCAAACCCTCTATCTACCTACGACTTCTCTGCCTTCCCAAGGCTTCCTAATGGCCAAGGGCCTCTTCTCTAAGTGTTAAAATCTGTCAAATAACTCCCCTCATTGTGCTGAATAACTGCAGGGGCCGTTCTGACAGGTACCAGCGCCTTGACACTCAGACTGTGGCGTCTAGGTACCATCTTCTCGGGTTGCCTGGCTGGGTTTTGACGCCTAAGCGCTCAGTAAACTGGCGTCAAGGAGGTTCGTTTGAGCGCGTTAGCGCCCAAAGGCTGACGCTTATGCGCCAGTTTGCTGGTTCCAATACGTTTCATTTTGCCTCCGCTTTGCTCCATTTTAGCCCTGCTTCGCTCTATATTTCCTACATGTTGTACCAGCAAGTAAAATACAAAATTACTTTTCTTTATAGTGCAATTTCATCCATAAGTAAGTGCAAAATATATAGGAAATTTAGCATGTTTTAGGACATATCAGTTACGAACAACACAATAAACATATAAGTATCAATGAATAATCATATAAGACATGTCATAAGAAGTTGAAATATCAAAAATAAAATGAAAAACAATAAACTAATAAATGTCTCGCGCAAAGTGCTCATAGAAATATCGTAGGTATGTCACTCTATGGTCATCGAACATCTTAATGAAAAATTCTCTCTGGGTCGAATTTTCAAGCAACTCCATTGAAAACATGTACAGCGGCAAGTCATAAATTTTTAGCGTTGCATTCAAAATTTGCAGAACCAGTCAATAGAACTTGCTTGAGCTATGCTAGGTTCATTGCTACATGTAGCCACCAATTGTGATATCTTGCTTCTAAGGAAAGCAACTCACATTTTTTTTATTCTCAACCCACAGACGCTTACAACGACTTGTGGACTTGAGCTCATGAAGGTATGAGTTGGGGCCTTCGATGGAATCACCAGATTGGTTGGCTTCCAAATTTTTTGTTGTGCTACCAAATCCGGTCTCACTGGGGTCACTTGCATTTTTTGCTCGTTGTCACGACACCCGCAAACATGCGATCCAACCTCTCCAACTCAGGATCGATTCCACTGAATTAAAATTTTTTCGCAGCAAACACCACCCAAAATTCATATATCATCTAATTCAATTTAAAAACAAAATAGAAATTGATTAGATTAGGGAAAATTTCAGATATGTTTATTGCAAGCATTTCTGCCCATCACTCCTCAGAAGCATCAATCATTTGTTTCACTGGATCCCATCCCAAGCCCGTTGACTCTCATTTCAATTCCTTTCAGATTTTTCAATTTCTATTGAGCCGATTTCACTTGTTTTTTAATTGCATCTTATCGTACGTTCTATCTGTGTTTTTCTTGAATTTTTTGATAATATTTTGTCATCATTTCTTATTGAAATAGGTTGTAGGTCTTTTTCTCAGATTGATCTTCTCAAGACAAGTGTCGCAAAATATTTTTTTGTTTCTTTGTTTCTCATTGCAAGTGAGCCTTTTGCTTTGAACTTGATCATTGTATTAATAGGATGAAAAAAAAAATAATTAACATAAATATGAATGCTACAATATCGCAAAATAAAGAAAAATCGTAATGCCATAATATTATCTCCATGACCTCCACACCAACACATCCACACACCACACTACCACCTTCACATTAAGAAATTTTTCCATACGCTGTCTGCATGGAGAGCATTGTGCTGACAACTGCCGCGATACGCCTGATCGTGGCGGCTGTTTTTTTTTTGTCGCAATGGGAGAATTGCAGTCATTGTGCGCATGGTGCTCTCTATGCGGACAACGTATGAAAAATTTTGTCCTCCACACCACATCCACATCCACACACACCACCACCTCCACACCTTGAACCACCCTACACAACCACACCAACACATCCACACACCACACCACAAACTCCAAATCACACCACCACCTCCTCATCACACAATCATCCTACACCACAACCTTCACACAACTCTCCTACACCACAACTCTTCGACACCACACAACTCTACTACACTACCACGTTCACACCTCACCAATACAACCACACACCCCCACCTCCACGCCACACATCCACCCAACCCCACACGACAAACTCCAAACCACACACGAACACATCCACAAACCAGACCACCACCTCATCACACAACACCCCACACCACACAACTCTTACACTGCCACCAACTCCACACACCACCAACACATCCCAAAACCACCACCTCCACACTACACAACCACCCAACACATCCACACCACATCCGCACAAGCACACCACAAACTCCAAACCAGACGCCCAACACATCCATAAATCACACCACCTTCTCATCACATTACACACCACCTCCACACAACACAACTCACACCACACCACCACCTCCACACCACACCAGCACATCCACACCATTACTTCCACACCACTCAACCACCCAATACCACCACACCAACACATCCACACACCACACTACAAACTCCAATGCCGCACACCAATATACCACAACACATCACACCACAACCTCCACACCACACGCCGGTTTTTTTATTGAAATTCCTNCAAGCACACCACAAACTCCAAACCAGACGCCCAACACATCCATAAATCACACCACCTTCTCATCACATTACATACCACCTCCACACAACACAACTCACACCACACCACCACCTCCACACCACACCATTACATCCACACCACTCAACCACCCAATACCACCACACCAACACATCCACACACCACACTACAAACTCCAATGCCGCACACCAATGTACCACAACACATCACACCACAACCTCCGCACCACACGCCGGTTTTTTTATTGAAATTCCCGTGAAATTAGAAATAACAACATACAAATCCAACTTGAAATTTCCATTAAAATTCAAAATTCATTTTCCCAGCCTATACACAACACCTACAAAGCACTCGAATTATTGTTATTAACAAATATAACACCAAATTTCATCCAATTTTCAAATTCCACATTGAAATATCAAAGTTCATAAAGATATTCAAATTCCCCACAGCTTAAGTACCAAAAGAAATTGAACAGACCATATACAGGGGACCTGAAGCATTGCTTANACCAAATTTCATCCAATTTTCAAATTCCACATTGAAATATCAAAGTTCATAAAGATATTCAAATTCCCCACAACTTAAGCACCAAAAGAAATCGAACAGACCATATACAGGGGACCCGAAGCATTGCTTTCAAGGAAATCACCAAAAATCCAAAGATCACCGCAAAGCACCAATCCAAACAACATTACATTGAAGGCATAAACCAAAACCCGTTTAGATGCAACACAAACCATCAAAACCACATATAACCGATCATATCACAACCACCAAACAGAGCTAAAGAAGAAAAGGGAGAGGGGATGAGAGAATACACACCTCAATGGAATAACCATCAACCGAAGTTATCTACCAATCCGAAGGACTGCTCCACCACACAGAACAGAGAGTGGACAAACCACCAAAATTCGAGCGGAAGGAAAGAGCGGGTGAGAGAGAAGAATGTAATGGTCACTAGAATAGCCGCTCGCAACCGAAAATAGGCAGCCGTAAAAATGTCTTGCCACCGGAGCTTGCGATCCACGGGAGAGCGATACCACAGGGTAAAATGTCTGCTGTCAATAGAGGAGAAATGCGGGCCGCGGGGTCGAACCCGTGGCCGCGTTTAACAAAATTTTAAAAGAATACCGCGGGTCGCACTGTGCANCTCGCAACCGAAAATAGGCGGCCGTAAAAATGTCTTGCCACCGAAGCTTGCGATCCACGGGAGAGCGATACCACGGGGTAAAATGTCTGCTGTCAATAGAGGAGAAATGCGGGCCGCGGGGTCGAAGCCGTGGCCGCGTTTAACAAAATTTTAAAAGAATACCGCGGGCCGCACTGTGCGAAAAACGCGGCATCAAATGGGCCCTAAGACAAATGCAACGCATGTAACTTATATTGGTCTTTTGTCAAGCCATATTTAAGAGCTTTTACACCTATCTTGGCCACTTCTTTATTATGATATCATGTTACAAAATTTTTCTTTGATTTTTTTGCCATGAAATTACATAAATTTTAGCTTATTTTTAGGGGCATTTACATACTTGCCACACAATTCTTATCTATTTACATACCCAATACCAAAACATTTATATTTGCATGCATATCACTCGAATATTNACTTGCCACACAATTCTTATCTATTTACATACCCAACACCTAAACATTTATATTTGCATGCATATCACTCGAATCTTTAACATCACATCAAAAATACAACATCATTACTTTTTTATATATAAAATACACCTTTTCATGCGTAGGTATTGTGACACCGCATTAGAAGTGTAAATATCAAACTTTCGGTGTTAGATATGTAAATACATAAGAATTATGTGGTACGTATGTAAATTTCCTTTATTTTTATTCTATTCTTGCATGTTGCAACTTGTGAAACTGAGTAAACCAAAAAAATTTCTTACCTTTGGCTGATTTTACGATGGAGAGCCCTCATGCCCCCATGTAATGATTAGGTGGCGGCNTTTCGGTGTTAGATATGTAAATACATAAGAATTATGTGGTACGTATGTAAATTTCCTTTATTTTTATTCTATCCTTGCATGTTGCAACTGAGTAAACCAAAAAAATTTCTTTACCTTTGGCTGATTTTACAATGGAAAGTCCTCATGCTCTCATGTAATGATTAGGTGGCGGCGAAGAAGTTAAAGGAAACAGCTGGTCTGCGATAGACCCTTCGAGGCGGAGAGCTTCTGGACCGCCAAATCTGGGAGCCGTATCGAAGCAAAAAAAGCCCCTGCCAAATTCTTCCGCTGTCACTAAAGAAACCACAGTGAGTTTTCTTCTCTCCTTCCTGCCAATGAAAATCTAAATCATATAGTTGCCATGTTCCTATTTTGAAATCTTTCCCGTGATTGTTAACTGGCTAATTCCAGCAATTCCAGAAAATTTGCTGGAGACACATTTCTATGCTTTTACTGAAAAAGTTGTTATTCTTCTGTTCAGTTTACTTGTGCTCATTAGAGCTGTTAATGCAAATGAATCGACCGTTTGACATGCTGCTCGTGATTCGTCTCGCTTGTAAGCTCATTTGTGATCGTTTAATTATGTAATTGAGCATGTTTGAACTTTTTCTTAATATTCAAATATTAAATGAACAAGCTTAAATACCTTGCGTCTGGTTTCATTTATGAACTTGAACAATACTATCGGTTGAACTTTGTGAACAAGTTAGTAAATATGCTTGATGAAAGCTCAATTTTGACTTGTTTAAAAATACTAAATAAATAAAAGAAAAATTATAACTTAATTTAAATAAATATGATTTAAAATTTATTTAAAATGAATTATTATTTTTATATTATTGGCATTAATCAGTTCACTTGAACAACAACAAAGCCTTAGGGTCTGTTTGGGGCTGCTGCAGCTTATCCTGCTTATCCTGATAATCTGGTGACAAACAACTGATCCTGATAAATTGTATGTTTGTTTGGTTTGTGCGTTTTGTAAACAGCTTATTTGTAGATTTTTTTACAAATTTATCAAACTTCATTAATGCAATAATAAACGTGAGATAAATGTGAAGATTGAAGTACATGAAAATATAAAATATTCTTAAAATTTAAGTTCAAATGTTAAGACATGAAAATGCAAAATATTTATATCACTTAAACATTTCAAATTATATAACAGAAACACAGTTACCTAAACAAAAGTGAAATGCAAATTAACACTAATATGTACTATAATGATACAAAAAAAGAAAAGATAACATGTTAAAATTACAAGGAAAAAAATTATAATGTTGACTTTAAAATGTAGCAGCATATCATGTACATGCTGCCCGTCTCTGACACTCCATAACCCAAAACAAACTTGTCCGACTGGGATACCGTAGAAATGGAAACACTAGAACTAAGAGCGGTGTTCTGAAATTGTGATATCGACGAACTTCGAGCAACAGTGTCCGGTTGGGATTTCATCGAAAGAGGCGTACTGTCGGCCCACCTAAAGAGAGTGCAATCCTCTTGTCCTTGTGTCCACCGCTGGCACTTGTAAAATTGACTTTCGTAGTTATGTGACTGACGTGACGTGAGTAGCAAGGTCGGTAGCCCGCACCGACACATCACTTGCCCGGACTTCCTTGAATAGCTGAAACTCATCGTTTTGCAGTTAATAAAAAGAGAATAAATCAGTAAAAAAAATTTGAGGAAATATTGAAAATATACTTACCGAAGTATGGAAAAGCCAACCAATTTCAACACTATGAGAAGCCAGCACAACACAGCTGCAACACATTATGTAATATATGGCAGCCATGTATTATAATGAAACCCAACAAGCTCCATCCTAGATGTAAGAATGAAATTTATATCCAACAAACATGCACAATAGAACAAAAGAGATGCCAACAAATCAACACTAGGATAATTTTCGTTAATTGCAGTGCATTTTGGAGAAGGAAGCAAAATCAAAGGAACAGGTACTAGCACCCCATTTGATTCTACTTTATCAGATTCTTTCATATATCGCTTAACAATGGAACAAAATTCATTTTGCAAATTTGACAAAAACTACGCTCGATCACCCTCTATATCCTGCTAATATGAGTGAATGGTCATCAGTTACTGAAATGTTCTACAACTGCTATATCTAACTGATTTATGATTATTAACTTTTCAATTTCATTCATAAAACAATTCACTACTCAATAATATATTTATCTTGCTTAAAAAGCCTAAAAAAAGAGAAAACATTGATAAGCATTCATATCTGACATGTCCTTTCATAGAAACACATAAGAAACTGCATTTACGAGCAAACTAACTCCTATAAGATAAAAATATAAGGATGGTGCCAACTATTGTGTCGTAGAAGCAGCGGTTCCCCTAAAAGAAGATGGGTCATCCAAGCTGCAATGAGAGGAACATCCAAGCTGCCATCTCTAATTTTTCAGTTTACCATTCTTCTGAAGCGTCTACGGTATGCTTGACAGGATCCCAACCCAATCTCGTCGATCCCCGTTTAAGTTCTTTCCGTAACTTTCAATCTTTATTTAGTTAATCCCACTTATTCTTGAATTTCAATATAACGTAAGCTCGTCCTGTCAATTCTTTAAACTTAATGGAAATATTCTGTCATCGTTCTTTGTTAAAGTAGGTTGTCAGTCTATCTTCAAGTTCAATCTCATTAATATAGATATTGCAAAAAATTGTTGGTAACATCCTTGTCCCATATTGCTGATGTAGCTCATTCTTTGTTTTTAGACATAATGAGACTACTAAAAAAATGGATAAAATAATGCACTCATATTGATAGTATAATAAAACAACAGTTGAAGAAAAAAACATAACCTTAGATAAAATAGAAATTCTTGTCATGTATGTTTTCCAAAATGAAGTACAAATATTTTCAAAAATAAATAATTTGAAAGAATTCTAACAATATTAGATTTGGAAATAGCCTAATACCGACTCAGAAAATAGCCCAAACGAATTATCCGTATATATTCCTTGCATTACATGTGAAATTTGGCCACAAAACTAATATTGCATTTGAAGCTATTCAACTGCATCTCAAGAATCCTCAAAATGAAGTACAAATATTTTCAAAACTGATATAGCTATTAATGATGTGAATGAGAGAGTTTTGATGTTTGATGTTAAGCTATTATAAGCATGGCTATGGGAACCTCTCTTCAGGCAATAGATGCAGTGTCATCCATCAAAATTTAGAAAAATTTATATACATGCTATTCAATTATTATCTATGTATTACATACGAGAGATTTGATGTTTGACAACTGCATCATAGATAGTTGAGAGCCTTTTTTAGGCAATAATTTTCTTAAAAAAAATTACATACATACCACACGTGTTATAGATGGTCGGGGGATACTCTATTTCAGGCAATGGATGCATAGTTGTTATGTGTTAACATATCCATTCTTGATGATAACAATTTTTTCTATCAGTAGTCTTGATGAGGTTCTGTTTGAAGCAGCTTTCTGACTGCTTTGCAAAAAATATGCATTCTGCTTCCAGTTTTGTAAATTACTCTTATTTAACTTCTAAAAACTGTCTCCAATTTTGAGCCAATATTTTCTTTCCATACCTCATAATGATCAAAGAATAGCACTGCAGGAAGTCCACAACACCTCTAAATAATAGTATCAACGCAAAGAAGCATAAGTATTACACAATACAAGTACCAAATATTAGATCCATAACCAGAAATAACATCAGATCCATAACCAGAAACATCAGATACATCAATAATAGTCTGCTTGATTAAAAAAAAAATTCCAAACCATCGTGCTACTTCGGCGAGGAAGATGAAGGAAACCAGATTCATTTGCAAAGAAGTGCAGTATGGTGTAATATATAAATCAGGACAAGGAAATAACAGAGGAAGACAAAGGAAATCAGGACTCGATTAGCATTCTGAGAAGATAACCGTGGACATCGAAAAAGAAATGGAAGGAGATACGATGGATACAAAAATACCTTCAGGGACTTCTATTAGGGTTCTACGAAGGGGAGATACAAACGAGAGCTACTTGCGGGGAGAGGAGCGACGAGGGGTGCGAGACCTGCTTGCGAAATTAGGGCAAAGGAACGACGAGACCAGGGGCAGTGAGAGTCTTTCTGAACGATGAAACGCAAATCACGGGTATGACCCCTCGATCCGCGTGTAATAGTAAATTGAAAACTCTATTTTGTAAAATGCATCTAGCAAGTGTTTTCCAAACGCGTAGCGTTTTCAAAACGCCACTGCAACAAAAACGCCCTCCCAAACGCACCCTTAATCTCACTATGTGGGGTGGGCTACATGAATCTTTTTTCTCCATTGCGTCCTATTTAGTGTCTTATTTTTATTTAGTTCTAGTAAATTAAGATTTTTTTTATACAATAAGCTCAAGTCTTTCGAAGTCTACCTCTGCCTTTCTTAACACAAGTCGAATCTAAAACATCTACTTTCCTAATCGGATCATCAGATGGTCGACGTTTAATGTGACCAAACCATCTAAGACGACTTTTCTAATTTTGTCCGTCACAGGAGCTACACCAACCCTATCACGGATATATTCATTCGCATTCTGTCTCTAAGTGTAAAGCCACTCATCCACCTAATCATTCTCATCTCGG
>JXCR01124050.1:29684-41275 GCA_002079205.1 Phalaenopsis hybrid cultivar | reverse complement strand
TTCACAACTTAATAACACTTTCTGATCCCTACTTTTCTAGGGTTTCCGCAAGGTAGATCCCGACCGATGCGAATTCGCCCACGAATCGTTTCTTAAGGGCCAGATCCACCTCCTCCCGCTCATCGTTCGGCGCAGGAAAAGGGGCGAATCGGATCAAATCGGCCGAAAAATGAAGAGGGAAGAAGGAAATTATGAGGAGGAGGAGGAAGAATCGCTGATGGTGGAATTGGCTAGATTGAAGAAGGAACAGAGGGCTTTAGAAANAAGAAGGAAATTATGAGGAGGAGGAGGAAGAATCGCTGATGGTGGAGTTGGGTAGATTGAAGAAGGAACAGAANTTATGAGGAGGAGGAGGAAGAATCGCTGATGGTGGAGTTGGGTAGATTGAAGAAGGAACAGAGGGCTTTAGAAGAGGAGATCGAGGACGTGAACAGAAGGCTGCAAGTCACGGAACGGAAGCCGATCCAGATCATGTCGTTGCTTTTGAAGCTTGCGGGGGATCCCTGCGGCCGGGGATCCAACTGCTTGGCTGGAGAAGAGAGGAAATGCGGCGATGGCGGCGAGTTCTCCATGCCGGAGATGAGTTCGCCGGAGTTGGGGCCTCCGAGGAACGTAGACTACCCCTTCTGTTTGTTGGGACGGGGATTCTTGGACTGAGTTTTCCGGCAGAAATGCTATCCGGATGTAATAATTCTGGATAGTAGGGCTCTCAAAAAAGTGGTTATAAACGAATATGAATAAATTTTTAAAACTCGAATTATAAATAAGTCGAACACGAACAGCTCTTCGTTATGTTCGGCTCATTTTAGCTAAAAAAAAAATAATTATTTATATAATAATATATTATATATNTGAGTTCGCCGGAGTTGGGGCCTCCGAGGAACGTAGACTACCCCTTCTGTTTGTTGGGACGGGGATTCTTGTGCTGAGTTTTCCGGCGGAAATGCTATCCGGATGTAATAATTCTGGATATTAGGGCTGTCAATAAAGTAGTTATTTGTGAACAGCTTGTGCTGGGCTGGCATTGAGTAAATGAGTCTAATAGGAATAAATTTTTAAAGCTTTTCAGTCGAAAACGAAGACGAATATTTAAATCAAGCAGAACACAAATACATTGTTCACGACCCAATCTTGAACACGAGCAGTTTCGAACGAGCCGAGCATGAGACGAGCTTGAGCTCGAGTCGAGCTAGTTTACAGCCCTACTAGATAGAGAGGTTGGTGAGGAGATTTACTTACATACCACTCAATTTCTATGTATTCATAAGTTAACACCTCACACCAAAAATTAGATTTTTTTACAAACAGCACCTTACCTACGTGTGAAAAATGTGGATTTCACAATTAAGAAATGTGATGAATGATAAATTGGGTTGATGTACTAGTAAAAATGAAAGTTTTCGTGTGTAATTTGTAAATTTATAAAAATTGAGTTCTATGCATATAAATTAACGTGTATTTAATTTTTTTTAATTTAAAAATATATAAAAAAAAGAAAACTTTAAGTGTNTTACATACCACTCAATTTCTATGTATTCATAAGTTAACACCTCACACCAAAAATTAGATTTTTTTACAAACACCACCTTACCTACCTGTGAAAAATGTGGATTTCACAATTAAGAAATGTGATGAATGATAAATTGGGTTGATGTATTTGTAAAAATTAAAGTTTTCGTGTGTAATTTGTAAATTCATAAAAATTGAGTTCTATGCATATAAATTAACGTGTATTTATTTTTTTTTTAATTTAAAAATATATAAAAAAAAGTAAACTTTAAGTGCTAGATATGTAAATACACAAGAATTGGGTGGTATACATGTAAATGGCAGTCTATTTTCTTAATTTTAGTTGACAGAGTTTATAAGACCTCTCAGCTAATAGTTCCATCTGGCCCATGTGCAGGATGAAATTCTTCGACACATGAGATTGATCGTGTGATTCGTATAATAGCCTCTGACCAATCTATTTTATATCAATCAATTGTATGATCACATAAATGTGAAAATATAGTTAGACGAAGAATCATCATCTTGTGTGTAGTTTATTGAATTATTTAATTGCCAATTATTATTATTATTGTTTTTTAAATAGTATTTTATTAATTAAATGTTGCTTTCATAAACTTTCTCATCTATTAAGTGGGAAGCCGACAAGGTCAAATTCCTTTACATTTTTACCCAAGGTTGGGCTTTTGTGGTAATTCCAAATTTTAGAAATGATTTTATCATCATGAGTCATTAATACTATATAAAGTTATTATGCAATTTAATCATGCCTTATCATACTTTAAGATTTACCTTATGTTTATGTGTTACATGCCCAATATATTTTATTAACTAATTACTTATAATGATGCAAACACTAAATATGAAAAAATTTGGTTATGCAAAGTTTATGTATTAGATATGTAAATACATGGGAATTGTGTGGTGTGTATGTAAATGTTCCCATGTCAATAAGTATATTATTTGCATTAAAATAAATGCCAATAATATGTATGTGTAAAATATAACAATACAATTATTTTTAATATGATAATAACATAATAAGAAATAATATTTTAATTTATATCATAAATATATTAGATTTATGCCTTTTCTATATTTTATGGATTAGATCCAGATCATGTCGTTGCTTTTGAATATGCATTGATCATAGAAAATTAAATCTTGTCACTAGGAAAGATCATTTTTCATTTCCCAAAATGTATAGAAGCTGTTTCTTTACCTCGATGTGATGCTCAAAGTGTTACAAAATTTTTGAAAACAAACATATTTTATGGATTTAGGATGCCAAGAGTTATCATTACTGATGGGGGAAATCATTTTATTAATGCCATTATAGAGAAGTTAATAAAGAAATATCATATAAATCCTAGGATAGCTACTGCTTATCATCCTCAAACAAGTGGTTTGACTGAATTATCTAATCGGGAAATTAAGAGAATTATGGAAAAAAGCACAATCCTTCAAGTGATCTCAACCTCGTTCTAAATAAGCATAAAATTTGTAAAAAAGAGACATTTTCAAATATTTGTACCACCACCTTCATTTATTCTTTTGCTACTCTATATTCGTGCACCTCATCTAATATTTTCTCTGAAGTCAAACTAAGAGTCTGTTTGGGTAGCTACAACTGCTTGAAGAATCAGATATAAAGTTATCGCTAAGCTATAGTCAACAATAACTTTCTAGCAACAAACATAAATAGTCATATATGATTAGAAAATATAGCTTTTAGTTGCAAATTTTTGAAAATACAGACAAAAAATAGTTTTACAAAACAAGAAACACCAACGACTGCTGCAAACACATCATATATCTTTCATCTCTATGAAAAAAAATGTTCTGTTCGTACGCCGCACAACCGGATGACTAATCACCGACCGCCACATCGTCATACAGATCATAGGTGACATGGCAGTTGGTAGTTGGTCATCCAGACTTTGAGAAGGAATTTTTTTTGGGCCCTATAGATGAGCTTTTACTAAAATACCCCCCTGCCCTGCGCTACACCGTGCTACTTAGCTCACGTTTTTCACATCACTTTCTTTAATATGAATAAAACCAATGAGTAGTTAGGCAGGCCGCAGCCGATTCGATGGTGTTGCTCTCCCTGCTGCCACTCGCTGGTCCTTTTTCCGGCTTTCTCCTCCGCGCCGGATGGAGGGCGCCACTTATCGGTCGGCGCTTCTGCGTTCTCGATCGACGGCTTAATCAGAATCGCTTTTGTTGCAGTAAGCCAACCTTTCTTTCTTGATTTATGGTGATTTCTAAGCTATCGCGGATAACCTGTTTGCTTTATTTCCTCAGAGGGCTCTTTGTTTATTTTTTCATGCGAGATTACTTGCTCATTTGGTTGGGGAAAAAGTGATTTTATGTTTTCACTTAGATTGAGGGTGAAGATGAAATTATGATGTTTGGCAAGAGTTATGGAGTTTAGGAACATTATTGATGTCTAATTACAATGGTGAATTTGAAAAAAAAAATTACTTTTTTTCTTGAAATATGATCTTTAACTCAAAAGGGAAGTTTGAGATCACTTGTGTTTTTTGTGTTTGTTTCATTTATATTTTGATTTGAATTAAAACATATTTGATTGTGATAAGTTTTTTTAAAAGCACTCGAAGCAAATTTAAATTTTTTGAGTGCTTTAATAAGGTGATTTATTTTTAAAAATTAAATAATTAAATGGCTAACAATTGTGCTAATCAAATATATTTTTAAAAACAAAAAAAAGAATAAAAATAAAAATGATGCCAAATAGGACTTTAAGGATTGAAGCAATCAAATGAATTCTTATTGGAGTTCGGCTTCGTTGTTTATCTTCTGGCACTCAAATATCTTGCTATGATAATTGCTTGGAATTTTGAGATCCTTAGGAGATATCAATATATTTAAGTATGCTTATATGTATATACCACATAAATTCCTTATGTATCTGTATATTTAGTATCTAAAATTGAATGTTCACTTATAGAATACTTTAACATCACAATCAAATCAAAACATATGCCCGAAAAGATGTTTCATTTTAGAAAAAAATTAATATTAGTTGTCTTTTTGACGTGATCTTAAAATTTTGAGAGTTATTTAAAAAAAATTAATTTTTTATGGCATATATATAAATGTATAATTTGTGATATGCATGTAATTTCCCTCTTGATTGGCCTCAGGGGTGAGGTGATGATTTTTGACTTATTTGTATGTGAAATATTGAGCATCTTTGCTTGTCTGATGAGCCTTTTGCATGTGGTATTGGAGGAGCTTGCTAAGAATGTCAAGGGTTTGTTGCAAGATTTAGCCAATATTTAGCCATGATTTATGGTTTTAGATTAAATCTTTCCAATTTTTTTTTTTTTAACCACATAAGCCGCATTTTATTCTTAAATCCCATTTTCCTCCTATTTTACGCTTAAACTTGCATTTAGTAAATCTCAAAATAAGTTGGATTTAAGTGATTTATGTTACTTTTATTCACTATACTTCTTCTCCTTCATTTTTATCCTAGATTTTAAAAATATTTGGAAAATAATTATTAAAGTTTTAACATTTATCATGCCAAACAATATTTTAGAATATCACTCATCCGTAATTTTTTAAATTTGGATTTACAAGATTTACTAAATCCTTATTGTAGCCTAAGAAACCCTTTGGTTATCCAATTCATCATTGATGAATTATCATTGTAACCTTAGAATGGAAGCCTTCTGAACTCTTTTTGGTCACGAAGAGTAGGGCTGTCAAAAAAGCTTGTTGTTTCTCAAACAGCACGAATAAGTTTTTAAAGCTCGAATTATAAACAAGCCGAACATAAACAGCTCTTTGTTCGCTCGTGTTCAACTCGTTTTAGCTCGAAATAAAAAAAAAATTAGATAATTATTTATATCATTATATATTACATATATTATTTATATGATAATATATTATATATATTTATATCTAAGTTTAAATCATAATACCTCATGTGGTAATGTGGTTAGTGTCTTCTTTTGTATACATTTGGTCTAGGTTCGAATCTCACACTTTACATTTATTTTTTTCAATTTATGTTTAACGAACCAATTTCAAGCCGAACACGAGCCGAAATGAACATGAATATTTAAATCGAGCCGAACACGAACACAAATATTTAAATCAAGATAAACACGAATACACTGTTCACGAACCGATTTCGAACACGAGCTATTTCGAACGAGTCAAACACGAGCCAGCTTGAGCTCGCTCAAGCTCGGCTCCTTTAAAACCTTATTGAAGAGTCCTACTATTGCTAGTGCGAGAATTCATGAAACAAAAATCAAAAAAGGTAAAACCCTGTATTTCTTAATCCTCTTTTTTCCTTCTTTTTCAGAAGAAGTGGTAAATTATCCTTCAAATTGCTTATTTATTATGTAAAATGCTAAAAGTAAGGCATGTATCCAACTATTCTCCAATTTTTATTGCAAATTTTCTACCCGGGTTGGCACATTTTCCCTAACTTCGAACCAAGTTTTGAAATGCTTAAAGAATTATTATTGAGGACATAAAAATTTTGAAGAATAATAACTACTTCATTGTTGCCTTTTTTTTTATTTGCTAGCTTAATTTTCATTCTTTCATCATGCTCATGCACTTCTCATTTGATTTCCTGAGGAAGTACTTATTTATTGCTAATGATTAATTTTGAGTTTATTCACTTTTAGATAGTTTGTTTACTCCAAACACTTTATAATCAAGCTCATTTACAATCTAGAGCTATTCTTTTTTGTTTGTTTAATTTATGAAAAAGGCTAAAACATGAGAAAAATTGGACAATGTTATAAATTTATGATGCAGGATTAACACTGTGGAATTTTGAAAAGAAAGAAAACTTTTTGATATTTTTTTTCTTAGTTCAATTTTGATAGATTTTTTCGAGAGAATTGTTAAAATAGATCCCTGACTTTTTGCAAGAGTTCATTTTAGTCCCAGAGTTTATAAAATGACAATTTAGTCCGCAGGTGCTGAAATAGTCTGGAATAGTCTCCAAGAAGGTTTATTTTAACCTATTTTAAGGTCTAGGGATTAATTTGACACTTTAACAAACTCTAAGACTAAAATGGCCCAATATGGACGGTCAATGGGGACTATTTTGGCACTCTACTCTACTCTTATCTTTTGTCTGAGACTAGTTTGTCATCTTCTACATTGCAGGCTTGATAAGTAGAGATACAGATATTAAAAAAACAGCAGAACAGTCTGAAATTATTTTCTTAGGCACAGGAACCAGCGAAGGTATCCCTCGAGTTAGCTGCCTCACTAATCCCTCAAAAAGCTGCAAGGTATGAAGATAATATTCGTCTTTTTATACTAGCTTGAATTAATTCCTTAGAAAATCTCATTCTTTATGATTTTCAGTGCTGATTGGCTGTTTCAGGTCTGCCTAAAAGCGACTGAGCCTGGCAGTAAGAATAGGAGACGCAACACGAGCATCGTTATCCGTTACACTAGTGATAATGGAAGCTTTAACATTCTTGTTGATGTTGGCAAGTATGCTCAGTTTTACTTGTTATTTATTTCACTGCTATCACAACCATTGGTTACTTTAAGAATCTCAAAATTTGTGAAGGGTCTAATGTCCTCGTTGCTATTTGTAATCCTTATACTTGACCAATACATAATTTTTGTTATATTTTTCATATTTTTTAACATTTTTAATGCTAATATGTTGATCATTGTTATGGTTAGATGTAATCTTCATTGGTTAATTGTGATTTCAATTTAACTCTAGTCACATTATACCTTTATAATGTTAATGGTGAGCTTTTGGATCGCTCTAGTCATAAAGATGTACCACCAAGTGACAAATCTAGAGAGAGTTGAGTTTGTGCCAATTTGATTATGGTCCCTTCACGTTGAATTTCTTGTTGATATTCTTCTTCCTTCTTCCTTTGAATGAAAATAGAGCGTGAAATGAGGCAATATTACTGATATAGAGTATAAAAAGGTGAAATTGGGAGATATTTTTGTGAAGAAGCTTGGGCTAGCATTAATGAAAAAGACCAACTAAAAGTATAATAAAACTAGCAATTGAGAGCACATAAAGAGAAAAACCACCAAAAGAAACTAACTCAATAAAAAGAACAAAGAACGACTGTGTAAATATTCAATGATTACAAGAAACACGGGGTTTAGCAAATGTTCGTGCCTAGCTATTCTAGCTTTTTAATCAGACCATGATATACAAATCAAAATTTTGTGTTTGATNATCTAATGTCCTCATTGCTATTTGTAATCCTTATACTTGACTAATACATAATTTTTGTTATATTTTTCATAAAAAATGTTTATCATTGTTATGGTTAGATGTATCTTCATTGGTTAATTGTGATTTCAATTTAACTCTAGTCACATTATACCTTTATAATGTTGATGGTGAGCTTTTGGATCGCTCTAGTCATAAAGATANCTCGAAAAAAAAAATTATATAATTAATTATATCATAATATATTACATATATTATTTATATGATAATATATTATATATATTTATATATAAGTTTAAATCACAATACATCATGTGGTAATATAGTTAGTGTCTTTTTTTGTATACATTTGGTCTATGTTTGAATCTCGCACTTTACATCCATTTTTTTAATTTATTTTTAATGAGCCAATTTCGAGCCGAACACAAGCCGAACACGAATACGAATATTTAAATCTAGCCGAACACGAACACAAATATTTAAATCGAGTCAAACACGAATGCACTGTTCACGAGCCGATTTCGAACACGAGCTATTTCGAACGAGTGGAACACGAGCCAAGCCTGAGCTCGCTCAAGCTCGGCTTGTTTACAACCCTATCGAAGAGTCCTACTATTGCTAGTGCGAGAATTCATGAAACAAAAATAAAAAAAAGGTAAAACCCTGAATTTCTTAATCCTCTTTTTTCCTTCTTTTTCAGAAGAAGTGGGAAATTATCCTTCAAATTGCTTATTTATTATGTAAAATGCTAAATGTAAGGCATGTATCCAACTATTCTCCAATTTTTATTGCAAATTTTCTACACGGGTTGGTATATTTTCCCTAACTTCAAACCAAGTTTTGAAATACTTAAAGAATTATTATTGAGGACATAAAAATTTTGAAGAATAATAACTACTTCATTGATGCCTTTTTTTATTTGCTAGCTTAATTTTCATTCTTTCATCATGCTCATGCATTTCTCATTTGATTTCCTGAGGAAGTACTTATTTATTGCTAATGATTACTATTTTGAGTTTATTCACTTTTAGATAGTTTGTTTACTCCAAATACTTTATAATCAAGCTCATTTACAATCTAGAGCTATTCTTTTTTGTTTGTTTATTTTATGAAAAAGGCTTNAGCTATTCTTTTTTGTTTGTTGATTTTATGAAAAAGGCTAAAACATGAGAAAAATTAGACAATGTTATAAATTTATGATGCAGGATTAACAATGTGGACTTTTGAAAAGAAAGAAACCTTTTTGATATTTTTTTTCTTAGTTCAATTTTGATAGATTTTTTCTAGAGAATTGTCAAAATAGATCCCTGACTTTTTACAAGAGTTCATTTTAGTCCTAGAGTTTATAAAATTACAATTTAGTCCGCAGGTGTTGAAATAGTCTGGAATAGTCTCCACGAAGGTTTATTTTAACCTATTTTAAGGTCTAGGGATTAATTTGACACTTTAACAAACTCTAAGAATAAAATGGCCCAATATGGACGGTCAATGGACTATTTTGGCACTCTACTCTACTCATTATCTTTTGTCTAAGACTAGTTTGTCATCTTCTACATTGCAGGCTTGATAAGTAGAGATACAGATAATAAAAAAACAGCAGAACAGTCTGAAATTATTTTCTTAGGCACAGGAACCAGCGAAGGTATCCCTCGAGTTAGCTGCCTCACTAATCCCTCAAAAAGCTGCAAGGTATGATGATAATATTCGTCTTTTTATACTAGCTTGAATTAATTCCTTATNTTGTTGCAGTAAGCCAACCTTTCTTTCTTGATTCATGGTGATTTCTAAGCTATCGCGGATAACCTGTTTGCTATATTTCCTCAAAGGACTCTTTGTTTATTTCCTCATGCGATTACTTGCTCATTTGGTTGGGGAAAAAGTGATTTTATGTTTTCACTTAGATTGAGGGTGAAGATGAAATTATGATGTTTGGCAAGAGTTATGGAGTTTAGGAACATTATTGATGTCTCATTACAATGGTGAATTTGAAAAAAAAAATTTACTTTTTTTCTTGAAATATGATCTTTAACTCAAAAGGGAAGTTTGAGATCACTTGTGTTTTTTGTGTTTGCTTCATTTATATTTTGATTTGAATTAAAGCATATTTGGTTGTGATAATTTTTTTAAAAGCACTCGAAGCAAATTTAAATATTTTGAGTGTTTAAAAAAAAAAAGGTGATTTATTTTTAAAAATGAAATAATAAAATGGCTAACAATTATGCTAATCAAATATATTTTTAAAAACAAAAAAAAAGAATAAAAATAAAAATGATGCCAAATAGGACTTTAAGGATTGAAGCAATCAAATGAATTCTTATTGGAGTTCAGCTTCATTGTTTAGCTTCTAGCACTCAAATATCTTGCTATGATAATTGCTTGGAATTTTGAGATCCATAGGAGATGTCAATATGTTTAATTATGCTTATATGTATATACCACATAAATTCCTTATTGATCTGTATGTTTAGTATCTAAAATTGAATGTTCACTTATAGAATACTTTAGCATCACATTCAAATCAAAACATATACCCGAAAAGATGTTTCATTTTAGAAAAATTAATATTAGTCGTCTTTTTGACGTGATCTTAAAATTTTGAGAGTTATATAAAAAAAAATTAATTTTTTATGGCATATATATAAATGTATAATTTGTGATATGCATGTAAGTTCCCTCTTGATTGGCCTCAGGGGTGAGGCGATGGTTTTTGACTTATTTGTATGTGAAATATTGAGCATCTTTGCTTGTCTGATGAGCCTTTTGCACGTGGTATTGGAAGAGCTTGCTTAGAATGTTGAGGGTTTGTTGCAAGATTTAACCAATATTTAGCCATGATTTATAGTTTTAGATTAAATCTTTACAATTTTTTTTTTAAACCACATAAGCCATATTTTATTCTTAAATCCCATTTTCCTCCTATTTTACGCTTAAACTTGCATTTAGTAAATCTCAAAATAAGTTGGATTTAAGTGATTTATGTTACTTTTATTCACTATACTTCTTCTCCTTCATTTTTATCCTAGATTTTAAAAATATTTGGGAAATAATTATTAAAGTGTTAACATTTATCATGCCAAACAATTTTTTAGAATATCACTCATCCGCAATTTTTCAAATTTGGATTTACAAGATTTACTAAATCCTCATTGTAGCCTAAGAAACCCTTTGGTTATCCAATTCATCATTGATGAATTATCGTTGTAACCTTAGAATGGAAGCCTTATGAACTCTTTTTGGTCACAAACAGTAGGGCTGTCAAAAAAGCTCGTTGTTTCTCGAACAACACGAATAAGTTTTTAAAGCTCGAATTATAAACGAGCCGAACACGAACAACTATTTTTCGCTCTTGTTCAACTCGTTTTAGCTCGAAATATAATATATATATATATATATCTATATAATTATTTATATAATAATATATTATATATTTTAATATTATATATTTTATTTACATAATAATATATTATATATTTATATCTAATTTTTAATCATAATTTTACATATATTTAGTCCAAGTTCGAAACCAATATTCTAAATTTATTTTTTCTAATTAATTTTAACGAACCAATTTCGAACACAAGCAATTTTAAACTAGTAGAAGACAAGCTAACCCTGAGCTGACTCAAGCTTAGCTCGTTTAGAACCCTAATTAATTGATCTTATAATTTGGGTTTTATGATATTTTGTATAAAATTGTGGATAATATAATAAATTAATAAAAAAAATATTTTCTATTGTCAATGTATAATCTTATTTGAAGTTTTCATCATAGCGGATTCGGAGAATTTGTTTATAAACCAAGTAGAGGACAATATAAGAATTTTCAACATATGAGCTTAAACTTATACTCCATACAGTCATAGTC